>JAOTOM010004323.1:0-264953 GCA_034440615.1 Ashinkailepas kermadecensis | reverse complement strand
ATCATAAATCTGGTCAACTACAGGGCGGCAACTTCGAAAGCTTAAAATGTTACGCCTTTTACGGCTACTAAGAACTTGCGCAACGACAGCTACATACAGTGAAGCCTAGATTTTGTGCAACCATATTTATTGGGCTCAAATGTATTAAACACCGTCTTCATTGGGGGTAAACGTGTCTCGGCAAACAACACAGGCGATTTTCCGGGCGTTCCCCGAACCGAACAGCGGTGTTCGGAATACGGCACGCTTGTCTGAGCCCGTTAAAGCTGCGTGTTCTGAAATTAATGAACCAATGATACTATGGGCAAATAAGCATCAGTCCAGAGTTGCACTTGGGAAGCGCGGGTCAAGTAATTATCATCGGGAATTGGACGCATTTCTCTCGAAGGGAGCTTTTGGCGGAGAAAAAACGCGGCGGGGTAGGGGCACATAGAGTTTACTGAAGGGGCACCTTTCCAACCAAAGGGGTGCATAGTGCCCGTGTGTCCCTTCCCCAATGATAATTACTGATCCATCTTCGCCGCAGCCTTGTGGGCTTAAGTCCATGTTTGTAATTCAGCACACTTCACTTGTTTTAACCTGCCCCAGCATCGGGGGATATGCCCTCTAAGGTTTCCTCTGCGGATTCGGGACGGTGCGCGCCGAAATTTGGCATGTTGTGTGACACTTTTGAGGTAAGGTCATCTAGGGTCAACGGGTTAGTCAAGGTCAAGTGAGGTCACCTCCAGAAAAGTTCAATCAGTCGTCACGCTTTAACGGATAAAGATATTTTAATCAAACTTTCAGTGTTTGCTTACGTTTAGGGATGAAACAAAACACACCAAAGGAATTCTTCTTTTCGTTTTTAATGACAAGTTAGTTTCCCATATTTGCCCATTAGTGCTAAAATGTAAGATTTTGGCTAAAGTAAACATTTTTATTGGAGCAAGTTGACTTCAAACAACGCTTTTCGGTAAAGAAGAAAACTGAAAGAAAATTGAACATTCAAAATTCTGAAATTTCTAAATATATGATTTGTTGCCGGCAAAAATTGCATGGCCATGATCGATTTCGCCTTCCTTTTCTGATTCCAAATAATTATTATATTTTCAAATCTCCCCAAATGAACCCCCAAAGCCAAAAATATGTCAGTCGTAAAAACTTAGACCCCCAAGTGACGTCACTTTTGGCGTGATAAAATGTTGGGGGTGGTTTCTGGCCCTACTCGCCGAGCCTTCGATGACACCTTTTCCTTTCGTGCGAAAAGAGCTTAGTTTGAGATTAGATGGGGTTTGTTTCTACTCAACCCCCTCCCTGAGATGGGGGTGAGGGATCCGACGGGAAAGACGTTAAGGAAGATGAGGTTAACAGGTGGAAATACGCGCTACATCGAACACAGCTGTTCGGTTCGGGAACGCAATGGAAATGCCCAACAGCACAGGTGGTTGACACGCCTGAAGGTACGCCGAACACTTTTGAGTGTTCGGCATACAGCACAGGCGTTACATTTGAGCGCAATAAAACATGATTGCACAAAATGCCAGGCATGACTGTAGCTATCGTTGCACAAGTTATTAGTAGCCGCTATAGGCGTGACGTTTTCAGCTTTCGAAATTGCTGCCCTGCAGCTGACCAAATCTAGAATTCAAGGAAGCATAGTAACCAGCTGTAGACAATTCTTGATAGGGCTATAATGTCATGCGATTCAACTTACCATTGTTCTCAATGATAACCTGCACACTTCGGACTGCAATCACTGTGAAGCTACGTCCCACCGTTAAAGTGTTAGGTGTCCTCCTCGACCAGCACCTTAGCTGGGATTGTCACTGTCTCAGATTTCTCTCACATTCTTACCGAACCGTCTGCAGCTGCCGATTGACACTCTCCGACAGTCCCGTCACGGTTGAAGGCCGTTGGGTGGTGGCAGATGACCATTACCGGTGGCAGGTTTGTCCTCCGTACAATCCCATCGGCTGTTTCTCATATCTTTGGGGTAAGGGAGGTCAAGAGCGGGGCGTGGAAACAACGGGCAAAGAAGTGGTGTTCTACCTGAACTTGCTTTCAGCTCAAGTTCTTCTTGAAACTGCTGGTTTGTCTCCTTATGCCTGGGCAGGTGAGCATTATGCCTGGGCAGGTGCCCAAGCATATGTCCAAGTCCAAGATTGTTGTCTGCGAGTGACGTAGCGAATAATCCAACGGCGATGATATTTGATGCAAAGGCATGCCTGTTTCTATGGAACATTTTGGAATACCTTGGGCAAATAAATAGAATGTTGTGGTGCTCAAAACTCCCTCTTCAATGACTTCACTGGCCATCGCCAGGACATCATCCTCTGAGGCAGCGATGAGCGGCATGTGTGCAGATGACGCCGGCGATAAGTGTGCCGTACTTAGAACTTTACGTTAAAAGTATGTCATGTGACACTGGGACAACTGCTCATCTGCCCTGTTTTGCTGCGATACCAAAATAAGACGCGTATTTAAACTTGAATGAAGTTTCATATGAGAAAAGTGAGGACATTTATGCAAATAACCACTCTCAGTTGATGCATGTATTTATCAATTGAAACCTAAAACTAGTCTTATTTTGAGTAATAGCTTCGGATGTTGAAACCAATAGCTATTATCAAGTGAAGTGGCTTCAACAAGAACAAAATCTGCTTGTTGAGACTGTGAAGGGTTTTTACACGAGTACATTTGTGACCCACGAACAGTCAGAGTGAACTTGGGACAGGTCTCAATTGAGCATAGCTGTTTAAATTGGGAACAATTGCTATTCTCAGTCTGACTGGATTAACATGAGACTAAAAGATATTCTCCTTCCTGAATCTGAAAAGTGGTTTCGCATGAGTACATTTGTAAGTCTCAACGCACTGTCATTCTCATCTGAGAATGAAGTTCTCAGCATATCGCGAACAGAGTGCTCGTTTTATGTGGTCTGATATTAATAGGAAAATGAGAACGTCTGCTATTTTCAGAGATTACATACGCTTCTCACATTTTTCAGTGAGACAGTAGACGTGTTCCGCACATCTGGAGAACACAACAGAGAATAACAATCAATGCTTCGTCTTCAGCCCACCCGGGAGGCGGCGGTGGCGGCGGCGGCGGAGGTGGGGCTGGAGGCGGCGGAGGCGGAGGCGGTGGCGGCGGCTCTGGAGGAGGCGGAGGCGGAGGCGGCGGAGGCGGCTGAAATGGCTGCGCTTGGTGCGGCAAAAGTTGCCGCTGTGACGATGAGCTACAAGGAAAACCCGAGCGTCTCAGTTATCGGTTCTTCCACCAAAACCACAAAACAAGGCAACGGAAATTAGTCGTTAGCATTTCATGATCCAAAATCAATACACTGATGTGCAAATATCTTTGGAATCATCGGCAACTGCGAAGGGACACCAACGTCGGGGACGCTGCAGTCGACCCGTTTGCAGTCGACCCGTCGACGTCAACCAGAATCTCCACGTTCTGGGACGTGAAAGCACAGTTTAGAGAAGGAATATGTTAGAATCTTACCAATATTAGAAAGTCGCGACCAGAGCTGAATCGGGATAGGGGTTTAGAATGGTCGACCATCTGGAGAGTGGCTACATTGACGAGCAGTAGTCTTGGGGAGGGTTGGGGGAGAAATAGGGATGTCAATTGTAGAGAAGTCTTTCCGCTCCTACTTGGTACTCCGATTTATGTCGGGGGGCAAAACTTTTGGCTACGTGAATAGTCTATGGACCTTCGACGTTGGCGGATAAACTCTCGGGTATAGGTTCAATGGCTCTGTATCTCAATCTCCGAGCTCTGATCCAAACATCTTGACAGGCACCACAAATCCAGTACTTTATCGTTCAACTGACATACTGATCGGTCGTCATACGTGCTACGACCTCATATCAAAGGACTACATGTCAGCAATCATACAGCGACTCTCAGACAGAATCCTAAACGTACCTCTGACGACTGGTTTGACAGCCAGTCGCCTTCGCTGGAGGGCCAAGTCTCAACCGCTCGTCGATCTGCCCGATGACAAGGGAGAGCTCTGTATCTTCTAACCAACCTAACTAACTGTCGCTCTCGACTACATACAATGTCGGCCACTACTGCTCGTTCGGTCTGGGGCTCCGCCCACGACGATCGCCATAGGTCCAGATGGGGGCGTAAACTGGTATGCCGGGCTCTATCTACCCGGCTACAGGGGCGCCGTTTAATCAGCGCCCGTCGGCTCGGGTACCAGCATAACCCATAACATTTGATAAGCATTTCCTGCCTGCAGTTGACAGTGGCATTCCGAAGCTGTTCAGACAGGATGCAGAGTCGTCGCTGTTCGGCTCGGATCGCAAACATAACTCATAACATTCATGTCAGCATTCGCTGCGTCGTCGTCGGTGGCTCAGGTATCGGCCGTAATAACCTCACATACACACACAAACACACACCCTCCCGAGACGGGCCGAGTTGACATGATGCCAGCAACGTTTCCTCTGAAAGCGCATGCTTTTCAATTGGCAAGCAGAGGAACATAAAAATCGTAGCTCTGGAGTCGGGTAGGATAGCATGAAACGTAATGTTCAAAACAAAGACATATATAGCATAACCTAACCTAACATAGACTTGGCATGCAGGTAAACACATTTGGAAGAGAAAAATCAGAAAATTTGGAAACTTTTTTGGTAAAAATTGTCTACTGAAAGCAGCTCGCCTAACCTAACCTAACTTAACCTAACCTGTTTTTGAACTAAAATGGAATGATTGTTTGAAAAATAATCTTAACACATTTTGCAAAATTTTCGGAAACTAAAAGAAAAGCCTAATCTAACCTGACGAAACCTAACTCATTTGTACGCTACCTAGAAGAAAATTATTTGTAAAATTGATTTGTGGATGCATTAACTAAGAATACTGGCAAGTTCAGGTTAGATAAGGCTAGAGCTAGAAATAGAGGGAGTCATATATATTAATTTTCATGATATATTACATGATTGAAACTATAATATTTGCAAGATTTTGCATACCAAATGAAAATTAAGCATTTCTGATGGAAATATGTGTTCACATCATCTTAATTATGCTCATAAACATGACATTGGAACATTGAAACATGTAGCACTAAAAATCCAATGACTTCAAAATAAAAGTATACCCATATAAAATTTTCTTCATTATATTTGTACGATTTCGATACGATACGATATACGATATTTATACCCTTATACGATATCAACAACATCAATAGCAGGACATTATAGTTCATATTTTACATTGGTGTCAAGGAATTCACTACATTTTTGCAAATGCATCATTATGTTCTGCATGCTGGCAAATGTTCTGTATATTGTAAATAATCGGTGTATTTGCACCTTGATTACTTTTGAATACTGATAATTATTGTTCCGTTGCAATGTTTCTCAATGTTGTTAAATATTCAATCACTCATTTTCTTTGCAAATGCATACTTGTTAGCTGGGAGGCCAAATAACACACAAAATGGGCTGAATCGGGTAATAGAGCACAAAATGTACTATTCAAAATAAAACACGTAACATAGAACAATCTAACCTAACCTGAAGCCTAGCCTAACCTTCCATGCAAGAACACAAAGTATTTTTTAGTGAAAAGTTTCAATTTTTTTATCTCAAATGTTTTCAAGTTAAAAATTAACCTGACCTATTCTTGAAGAAAACAACCAGATTTATGTTGTAAATATGTCCAAAAAGAGTTTGAAGTTTTGTCCAAACTAAAGCAAAAGCTGAACCTAACTTAACCTAACCAAACCTAACCCCTTTGTTTGCTTCATGGAGTAACATGTTTGTAAACCTCTACTGGGGCTTCGAACCCTGCATCCGCGGTCCAGACGAGGATTCTCTGGATATCACGAGCGACGGAACACTGGTGCTCCCAGTTGAGCACAGTTTCACACTTGTGCACAGCGGTGATGTAGTTGAGTCACCCGGCAAACCCTGCCAAGTACGACCACCTTACCAACCTTGAACTGGGGTTCTATTTGTAACGTCGGAACCTATGCAGCTTATATATATATATCTATATATATATAGATATATATATATATATTTATATATATATATATACATATATATATATATATATATATATATATATATATATATATATATATATATATATATATATATATATATATATATATATATATATATATATATATATATATATATATAGATATGTATATATATATATATAAATATATATATATATATACATATATATATATATATATATATATATATATATATATATATATATATATATATATATATATATATATATATATAATGAGAACATTCATAACAATAATAGTACTAATAATAATAAAACACGAATGTAGTAACTCCACCATGGAACGTAAGGCTGTAAAACAAGACGAAACTAACCATGAGCCCGGCCTTCACAGATGGTTCACTTGGTGACGGCTCGAAGATCACAGACAGGAATAGAAACAAAATATGTATTCAATGATTGAGGGAGGCAGCAGAGCAGCTGCGAGAGAACGAACGCATTGTAACTAGAGCTGTCGCCAAGTTTGCCACCCATGTGACAGAACTGAATTGGCATCGGGCAAGACTAATGTCATTCTGAGTGACCATGCCAGTGGTGAATAAATCAAGGAAGACTGACCCGCTTATTGTAATGGTAATTATCACTTGTAATAAGATGCAATTACAATTGATGGCATTTTGTTACAATTGCGATGAACATTATAATTGTTTCGACATGTATCGATCAAGCACTAAACTATCTACCTTTCAAGGAGCGTCGTTTTCTATAAGTTTGGGATGGTTGAAGCCACTCGTACTTTCCTTGGGCCATCCCAATACTGATTTCAGCAATTCTGGATTTAAATAAGACAATAATATACATTGGAACATGGCAATCGCATCTAGAAAAGATTAGCACTCGGTATAATGTTGCATACTTCCCCCTGCATATGTATGTGAATCTTATCCAGTGCGAAATATGTCTCATGAAATGGTCTCTTTGCAGTATCATTGCCGATCTGATACATGAGCTAATATTGCACCAACCATTGTCATTGCCCATTATACCGAACACAACGAATCATTGTTGAGCTGTTCCTGCCAGGCAGACACACCCGGTTGACATGCACGAGGACACCAGTCAGTCGTGTGCACAATTAGTGACTACATAATAAGGTGGGCGATCATGCATGCTTGTGCTTTGTCTTGCGAAGAATGGCATCATTGTTTGGTATTCCGATTCGGAAAATCCTGTTCAGCCGCAGCGATGAAATCACGTATTTGGAAATGGCGAGCAGCCCTCGAACTTGCCAATTTGTATTTGTTTTGCCCAACTGGCATGATACCAATAGCCATAAATAATAACATTTAATGGTTTGTCGCAAATGCGATCAGCTTTGTTGGGTATCGCAATTAGTCAACACGCAACGCAGGGCTGTCCACACCGTATATCTACCTTCAAAGACGTGAAACTCTTTAATAATTAACGATCAAACATTAATCACTAATCATGAATCATTAGTCATTAATCACTAATCATGAATCATCAATGATTAAACGCTAATCGACGTGAGCATCATTATCACTGGCCATGCGCCAGTTTTCGTCTTCAGGTTACGCATGTTCAACAAAATATGGTAGTTCTCACTATTCAACTAAACAAATACATGCCATGCGCAATAGCGGCTCGCTGACGGGCTAACTCAGCTGGTAGATCTCGCTGATCTCGGGGATGGGGTCGAATCCGCCCTGAGAAGGCGGGTCCCGCTTCTTCTGCGGCTCCCACGCCTCCCGCGCCTTCTCTGCGCCCTCCCGCTTCTTCTCTGAAAACATTGGTCAGTATGCTGCCAGAAGAGTCACCTTTAGTCGGATGGCTGTGTCGGCCGGTCGAGACGTTGCCGGCACGTTAAATCTTGAACACGAAATTGCTGGTTGAATTGAAATTATGAACGATGGAACCAATGAATCATGAATTGTATGATTGTGTCCGAAAAGAAGTTCCTGGGGACATACTGAGGCCGTAAATTGTAGCACCCAGAGTAGGAGGTCTAACCGGGATATTCAGAACAATTGCGCATGTTTGATAAAAGCACCAAACGTCGCACAGAGGTAGCCTAGCACATTATGAACGGATAGCGGGTCATCGCGCAGCTGCCATCTCGCGGCTGCTGCGGACATTTTCGTAATTGGCCGTCACTTGTCTGCCGCAAGACATCTGTCACTGGGAAAACGCTACGTTCTGAATTACTGGGCAGTGAGAAAGGATTGTGTTGAACCCTTGCTGTAAAGAATGTGTCGATGCATGATCTTTGAACCATCTAGAACAACTGTAATGATGTTAACACGCGCCCTGGAGGGCCTCTGAAAATTACGCGCACTGGAGGGGGGAGGGCGGATTCGGCCTCCGCCCTAAGATCTCGGCTCCTATTAAGGCTAGAGGAACGAAATTCCCATGGTGGATGGGCATGGTAGCTGAACTCTATTGTGTGCTAATTTCATGACCTCGGGTCGATACCTTCAAGGTCAAATGAGGTCGCAGTTGTCAAATTTTTCTTGTTTTGCGTAGCTTGGCTTGTCATTGTTATTGATCGCTGTGATTGTGTTTAAATGCTCCAAAATGGGCATCAATGATGTTTTGGACATTACTAATGATGGAATCCAGATGCTAGACCCGACATTTGACCTCAGGTCACCTATATAGCAGCACTTTATCAGGTCAGCTACCTGTTCCAGTTAGAGGAACCGGCCCGACTGCTCCGTCGGGCAGCTCGGCGCAATCGGCTTCGCGAAGAAAGGAGTGAAGTACATGAATAAAGTATGGAAACACAATAACAAACAGTACACAATGACAAACAGTAGTGCATTTATGACAACATTCCAGTTGACCAAGCTTGGTTCCATTAACCTGTCATGAACTTGACCTGACTTGACCTCAGTGACCTAACATGACGATCAAACTATATAGCATATCAATATACATCAAACAAGTCGCTAGTTTTCCCAAGAACACTTCCCTTTGCGGATATACGGGAGCGCATCAGCGCCGATTTTTGTGGGTCTGGCGCTACGAATTTTTTTATTTACTTTAACGGCCCCTAACCCAAAATGTTCTACCGATTTTCATTATTCTTACTTTAAACGACGCACCGGTCATTTCTAAGCAGGTACGCGAAAGATGGCGTATATCGACCGGTAAAATCCTGAGTTATGTACGAGAAACCAGAGGGTGTGGCGGATTTCGCCCCAACCTCCAGTGCGCGTGTTAATGAGCTATTGGTCAAGAAAGAAGACATGTATGTAAATAACCGTCGTTGTACTGACCACTGTGCTCGTCACGGGAAATGTCAGACAAATCTAGAGAAATAGCAGAACACATCACGGGAAATGTCACACAAATCTAGAGAAATAGCAAAACACATCATGGGAAATGTCAGACAAATCTAGAGAAATAGCAAACACATAGCCTCTTTCTGATGCCAACAGCGTTGTAAACAAAGGAGCGTACGGACCTGCCTACCCAAATACGCAAACAGTAGCGCATAGTATACCCAAATACAAAGTAGCGCAGTCAGAGGGGTGAAGAAAACCTGTAACCCCCGTCGTGCCAGAGAGGCCCCATTTCGGCCACAATTACAAGTAGCGGGGACAATCGAGGATAATTGGGCCATGATTCCTAATTTTAACATGGCAGACTTTAACTGCATGAGAGCGACTTTAAGTGCCATATAATGGGAAAAATAATTCCTCTAATTTTAATGCTCAGAATGTGGGAAAATTTGTAATCTTACTTGAGGGAAATTCAGATTATAAATATCTCCTGAAAGCAAAGGCACAAAAGAAGGGTAGGAAAGCCAGCATGGCTTACACCAGATTTGATAAAAAGCAACTTAGGCTAAGAAAGATGCAATTAGAGTGTTTAAGGAACCTTCAAATATCGTAAATCTAAGATCGTATCAAAAAAGCTAGGAGACGCTGTGAAGCGGAACACCAGAGCAGCAAAACGAGCAAAAAAGAATTGGATTGGCTAGAAACTGTAATGGGATAGCAATTTTGTAGCTTTTACAAGCTGAGTAAAGTTTCTAGCACAATTGGTCCACTGGACGTAAATGGGACTGTATTGAGTGAGGATGGGGAGATGGTTGAGGAGCTGAGCAAGCAATTTAAATCAGTGTTTACATCGTAAGATATGACTAGTCTGCCAACCGTACACCACAGTTCAGTGACAGGTGATCGGATAAATGATGTTGATTTAATTGATAGTGATGTTGTTTTCAATGATATCAGGAAAATAAAAACCAAACAAGACAGCAGGACCTAATGAAATGTACACTAGGTATTGCGGGAAGCTGGAAAGGAACTGGAAATTCCACTTAGTATGATATTTTGTACATCAGTTTCACAAGATGAAATTCCAACAGCTTGGAAAAGCGCAAATGTAGTTCGTTGCAGTTGTAATGTAATGTATTTCGGATCCTCCCGAGCAGGGTTTTTCAGTTTCCGTCACAGAAGTGCACTAATGTGCAGCACAAACCATCATCACGAGCATACACGATAACAACGAGTGGCATCACAGTGCTGATGTAAGCGATGTTCCGGAGGCCGGAAATTAGAGCCCGGACTTGCGCAGCATGGCCGAAAGCCTCCGTCTGAAAACAGTGTAGCCACCTGAGTTCCTCACATCTGGAGGCAAATTGTTCCACGTCCAGCAAGCTCTCGGTATGAAGGAGCGGCGCGCGAATTATGTGCGGCATCGTGATACCTAGAGCTCGCCGTTAGCCGTGGCCCTGGTGCTCCGTTGCGACACAGTTGAGCGACAGTTTAGTTGACCGCGAATGAGTTCTGAGCCAGTGAACTCGTTCATAATTTTGAAAACTGAGTGAGCATCTGCCTCGGATATGAAATCCTAGAATTTGAGCCATCCTAGTTCTTTCAACGTGGGCGACACATGATCCCGGTAGTGCAAGCCGGCGACAATCCTTGCACCAAAGTTGATGCATTTTTGAATGCGTCGTTTCTGTGCTCTGCTACAGCTTCCCCAGACCGACACACAGTATCTTATGTGAGGGAATACGAGTGCCTCAATTAGCACCCGTCTCGTAATGTGAGAAAACTTATGACGCAGTCTAGCGAGTCCAATGAGTATGCGGTTACACAGACGCACAACAGTAGATACATGCACATCCCAGGACAGGTGTAAGTCAATTTTCACGCCAAGTAATTTCACAGACTTCGTGGGTACTATTTCCAACTGGCCCAGAAGAACTGAGTATTCCACAGGTGTATGCTGTCTAGAAGATTGGAGAACAACCATCTCAGTTTTGGAGGGATTTACTTTTAGTCGATTCTGGATGAACCAGTTAAAGGCGACTGACAGTGATTTATTCAATCGTTGGCTAATGGCTGTGATTTCGTTTCGCTTCCCGGATTCGAGGCACTGGACATCATCGGCATACATAACAATCTTGCCGTGTGGGATATGTTGTGGGAGGTCATTGGAGAATATTAGGAACATGACCGGACCCAAGATCGAGCCCTGCACCACACCAAGTATTACTGACAGAGGACTAGAATCCTTCACCGTTTGCGAACGGCCCTCAAGCCACGCTCGGAACCATTCGGAGTTGACGCCGTACCATCCGAGCTTGTCCATGAGGCGACTATGCTCCACGCTGTCGAACGCCTTTGAGGTGTCAGCTGCAACCAGTGGAGTGATCTCGCTTTGGTCGATTTTGAGGGTAGCGTGGATGACCGTGTCTAGCAGAGCCATCTCGGTAGACAGGCCGGGCCGGAAACCGTACTGTTCTGGGCACAGTAGATGGTGACTAGTCAGATAGTCTATCAGTTGTGTACACACGACACGCTCGCAGAGTTTTTCGACCACTGGCAATATCGATATTGGCCTGTAGTTGTGTGGGTCGTTTGCGTTACCACTTTTGTGCAGGGGTGTTACCATCGCCGTTTTCCATGACGGTGGCAGTTCACAGCTTGTGATGCATGAGTTGATAATGTTTAACAGGTGCGGACCGACCACACTAAACGTCATTCTGAGTATCTGGATGGTGATGCCATCAGCTCCGGACGCTCGTGAGCCACCCATGCGCTGCAACGCTTTTGACAGCTCTGGCATCGTCACAGGATACGGTGTGAATGCGCCGCTACAGACACGTGGGGGACTTGGCCAGGGGGGGTCTCCGGGCGGCGCCATCGCTAGATCATCAGCTACCGCTGTACCGACGCTGGTGAAATTCCGGTTGAGCCGTTCATGCCAATCAGGCGGTTGAATGGTTGTGCCAGGCTCTTCTATCGTTGACTTGCTGAAGGCAATAATGAACTTGCGTGTGTGTGTGTTTGAATTTTGCCAGCCTGCCACCGTGTGGTGATATCGGCTGTTTCCGTGTGTTTGGTGGGTGTATTAGCATTGGGAGGTAAGAAGGGGTGAAGAGTATGGTAGGAGGATTAGTCGAGGAGTGGAAGATGGGGTTGATTTCTTGAAGAGTTGAGATGAGTTGTAGGCGTCTTGGAGCTTGAAGAGGGCTGAGTAGAGCTGAGTCGAGCAGAAGTACAGAAGAGTCGGTCGAGAGTCCGAAGATGATGTAGTTGCGAAAGAGCTGCCAGTCCGGACGGTGCCAAGTTGGGGTATGGGGTGTAGTGGGGGGTTTGGGGTTGGGTCGTCGCCATAGTTGATTAACATTGTAAGAACCACATTCAGTCTTTGGGTATGTTGTTTTTTTTTGTTGTTTTTTTTTCTTTTTCATCAGTATCATGTTTTCCTGTTCGTTTTTGGGTATTTTGTTCATTTTTTTCTCTTTTGTAACATCTTTTTATTTGTATTTCTTTTTCTTTATTTTTTCTTTTTTTCACAGTTGTTCGAGTATGCGTGTGATAGAGAGACAGTGGAAGACATGTTCGTGTAGTGCTGGATGTTCGTCGTTGAGAAGAGTAGTGAGGTTTAGTGGGATGTTGTGTGTGGCGCAGTAGTTGGTGATATGTTGTCTTTGGTGGTTGTATTTGGTGCAGTAGATGAGTATGTGTTTGATGGTGAGTGTTCGTTGGCATGTTGTGCATTGTGGTCGTGGGCGTTGTAGTAAGAGGTAGGAGTGTGTAAGTGCTGTGTGTCCGAGGCGTAGTCGTGTTAGTGTGCGTTCCTGAAGTCTGGTGCGTTGGTTGATGGT
Organism: Ashinkailepas kermadecensis; assembly: GCA_034440615.1. Lineage (NCBI taxonomy): Eukaryota > Metazoa > Arthropoda > Thecostraca > Neolepadidae > Ashinkailepas > Ashinkailepas kermadecensis. Next base: position 251,809 of record JAOTOM010004323.1, on the reverse strand, counting down.
GTGCCAAGGTTCGTGTTTGGGGTGTATTTCATGAAGTTGCGTTAGTGCTGTGTCCCATGTTTGTTGGATGTGTTTGTTAAGTGCCTGTTGTATTGTGGGGTAGTAGTCAGATTGTGAGAGTGGCATGGTATGGTTTGTGGTAGTGTTGTGGCTATGTTTGCTTCAGTGTCTGCGTGTTCGTTGCCGTGTATGTTTGTGTGACTTGGGATCCATAGGTGAAGTGGTCTTTGTCGTGCGTTGAGTTTTTTGTATGTTGAGTATTTTCGGGATGAGGGGCTGTTTGTGTTTGGTGTATGGTGTGATGCTTTGTAATGCTGATTTGGGGTCAGTGGCTATGATGTTATGTTCAATTTTGGTGTTATAAATGGTGGAGGAAGCCGAAAAGATTGCGTATAATTTTGCCGTGTAGGTTGATGCTGTGTCGTGCAGACGGGCACGAAGGATAACCCGCGGCGGTGCTGAATTGGGGTACAGCACCGCCGCTGTTCCCGTCTGCTGTGTATGTGATTTCGAACCGTCTGTGTATATGATGTTGCAATTTGCGTGTTGTGCTGTGAATTGGAAGAAGAGTTGGTGTATTTCTGCGTCGGTGTATGTGTGTTTTGGGTGGTCTATGAGGAAGTGTGTTGTGGGTGTTTCGTGTTTCCACCAGGCTGTGGGTATTGGTAATGGTTTGGCAGTGGGTAGTGTAATGTGTAGTCTGTTTGTGTGTTGGTGGATGCGGCAGCCTATTGTAGTTTTCAGTCGTGATGTTGTCATGAGTTGGTGTACACGTGTGGTGCGAAGTTTTAGGGCCTGTGTACATGGGTGTTGTGGTATGAGTTGCGTTTTGTAGTGGTATCTTAATAGTGCTTGTGTGCGTCTGTGCTGTAGTTCTGGTATGTGGTTGTATATATGTAGTGCAAGGTATGGTGAGGTGATATATGCTCCGGGTGGCTATAGTTATGCATTGGCGTTGGAGGCTATCTAGACGTTTGAGGTTTGTTTTAGCAGCGTTTTCGAAGAGTGGGGATCCGTATTCCAAAATTGGCCGAATGAGTGATTTGTAGAGGGTGAGAAGTGTGTTTCTATCGGATCCCCAGTGTGTGCCAGAAAGTGCTCGTAGTAGGTTGAATCTTTTTGATGCGCGTTTGTGAATGTCTAAGATGTGTAACCGAAAGGTGAGTAGTCGATCAAATGTGATGCCGAGGAACTTTGCACTGGTGACAAATGGTATGGGTGTCTGGTCTATTTTTAGTGGTTGTTCATCTATGTGTTTGTGGTAACCGAAAAACATACATTTAGATTTGTATGGTGCGATGTGTAGATTTAGTAGGGCGAGTTTGTTGTGTAGTTCTGTTAGTGTGTTCTGTAGTATTGCTAGTGCGTGGTTTGGTAATTTTTGTGAAGTCCAGATTACGATGTCGTCTGCGTAGATTGCAATTTTGGCCGGAAGGTTGTCGGTGATGACTGAATTTAGACCTAAAATAAAGAGAAGGGGACTAAGAACCGAACCTTGCATTAGGCCGGTTGTGGGGAATTTAGTGTCTGAAGTGTGTTGTCCTATTTTTACTTGGAAAGAGCGGTTTAGTAGATAGAAATGAAGGTAGTGTATAAGTCTGCCCTGTATGTCTATGTTGTGTAAGTGTTCTAGTAGTGCTGTGATGCTGATAGTGTCATATGCTTGTTTGAGATCCAGGAAGACGGCGACGGTGGAGCATTTCCTGGCCGCCGCTTCCTGGATGTGTGTGGTGAGATAGGTGAGGTTGTCTAGACATGAGCGATTAGGAAGAAAGCCTGATTGTATAGGAGAGATTAGTTTTTGTGTTTGAAGAATATAAAGAAGGCGTTTTTTGACTAGTCGTTCGAAGAGTTTGTGAAAACAGCTGGTTAGTGATATAGGGCGGTAAGAGTCGCATAGGGTTAAGTCAGTGCTTGGTTTAGGGATAGGGATGAGAAGAGCGTGTAACCAAGACTGTGGATATGTATGTGTTGTCCATGCGGTGTTGTATGTGTCGAGTAATGCTTGTAATGCTTGTATTGGTAGATGTTTGAAGAATGAGTAGTGTATGTTGTCTGGTCCTACGCTTGTGTTTCCTGTTTGTGCTATTGCTATTTGTAATTCTGTGAGTGTAAACCTAGTGTTGTAAAGGTGTGGCCGTGTGTGTCTGATTGGGGGTGGGGGGGTGTCGTGGGAGTGTGCCTGACCTAGTGTGATAGTTGTCTGCGAAAATGTTTGCTATGATTTGTGGGTCTGTGATGGTGATGTTGTTGTGTATAAGTGTGATGGCTTTAGCTGGGGGTCGTTGTCGGTGTTGAAATGTTTTGAGTAGTGTCCAGATTTCGCCGAGAGGTGTGAATCTATTAAATTGATAGCAAAATTTATTCCAGGAGGTCTTTTTGGCTTGTTTGATGGTGCGTTTGCATAGTGCTCTGTTCAGTTTGTATGCTGTCTGTGTTTCCGGTGTGCGGTGTCGTTCGTATCTGTGTCGTGCGTGGTTCCTCGCGCGGATCGCCCGGTGGCACTCCTCGTTCCACCAGGGAGCCGCGCGAGGTTTGTGTTGGTGTCGTGGTTTTGTTTGTGGTATGTGTTGATGTGCGGTGGTGAGTAGCATGTCTGCGTATTGTCCTGGTGTGTATTGTGGATTATTGGACGTCTGTGCTGCTAAGGATTCTGAGAATGGGGTCCAGGATGCGTTTTTAAGGTTCCACCGTCCCGTCGGGGTGTTGGGTGGGCCGGTGGTCGGGATTTGGTCGAAGGTTATGGTGATGGGGGCGTGGTCACTAAAGTGTGGATCGGAGTCGGCTATCCAGAATAGGGTGAGGGCTATGCGAGAGGAAGCGAGTGTTACGTCTGGGGTGGTAGGGAGGTGTGAACTAATTGGTACGAGGTATGTTGGTGATCCGGTGTTGAGTACTGTGAGGTTATGTTGTGTAGCCAGTGTGATGAGTGTGAGTGCTCTGTGATCGGGTCGTATTGTGCGTGTATCCCATAGTGGGTGGTGTGAGTTAAAGTCACCTACGAATATGACCGGGGTGTTAATTTGATCAAGTGCCTTATTTAATTCCGAGAGTGTTTCTGTGTTTCGCGAGGGGGGGGTCATATACGTTAATGAGTGTGTAAGCTATGTTGTGTACGTGGATTTCAGTGAGTAAGATATCTGCTGTAGTGTTGAATTGTATCAGGCGGTGCGGGGTTGTGTTCCTAATGTATGTGCATACTCCGCCTGATCTGTTTGTGTTGTGTGTGTCTTGTCTGTGTAGTGTGTATTGTGAGATGTTAAATTGATATGGGTCGTGAGGTTTAAAGTGTGTTTCCTGTATGCATAGTGCTGTGTGATTTGATTGTAGTGCGTAATGTTTGAATTCGTTCCAGTGTCTGATGAGGCCGTGTGTATTCCATTGTATGATTGTGTTCATGGTCGTTGGGTGTTGGCGCGCGTAAGTGGTCTGTTAGGTGAGGTCTGTCTTGGTATGTGTTTTGGTGTCTTCGGTGGTTTGTGGGCGGGGGGTGGTCTCTGTTGTGTGGGGAGTGTCCGATCTGTGTCTGTGGAAGAGTGTTCTATGTCAGTATGGTCCTCTGTGTCTGTGTCCTGATCTGTGTATGTGCGGGCTGTGTGTGTTGGGGATTGGTCTGTTGAGGGGGAGGTCTGTGGGTATGGTGAGGCTGTTGGCCGTTGGGGTGGTGGCGGTGGGTGTTGGGGTGGTGGTGGGGGTGCCGGTGTCGGTGTCCGTGGCGGTTGGCGGGTTGTTGGTGGTGGTGGTTGGTGTGCCGGGCGCTGTACTGATGTGTATGCTGGTGTTGGTGCTCGCGTTTTGCGTGTGCTGGTGGTGGGTTGTGGTCGCGTGTGATTTGTTTGTGGGTAAGTGTTTCTGTTGTGGTTGTATTGGGTGGTGGTGGATGTGTACAGAGCCGGGTACTCTGTGTGGTTTCGTGGTGGTGGCGGTGATCTGTGACCCGGCTCTGCGCGGCGGGTCGGCCACGCCGCCGGCGGGCCGTCCACCGCCATCCTGGCCAGGGACAGCTCCATGCCCTCTAGGTGGACCAGGCGGAGAATTTCTTTCTCCGCCATCCACCGAGGGCAGGAGCTGCTCCCGGCCTCGTGCGGTCCCCCGCAGGCGGCGCAGCAGACCTCGCCGCCTGGGCATGTTGTGGTGTCGTGTTGGCATGCGCATTTACCGCAGGTGTATGTGGTGGAGTGGCACCCCCCCCCCTCGGAGTGGCCGTACCGCTGACATTTTTTTGCAGCGTCGAGGGAGGGGTGCACGTGGCGTGACGGTGTAGCGGAGGTATCCCGCTTTGATGTGTTTGGGTGGTATCCGTGTACGAAATGTGAGTATGATGGTATGTGTTTGTGGTCGTCCGGGTTGTTGAGCCGGCCGGAACGCGGCGGTAACCCCCTGGTTCTCTAGGCGGGAGACCAGGGTCTCCACCGCTATCCCGGCCAGCTCCCTAGCGTGTATTGTGCCCTGTGAGGTGTTCATCTTGGTGGCAGGGACGATGGTGATGGGTGATGGGTGATGCCGATGATATGTATGGTGGGGAGAATTTTGCTGTCTATGTCCGAGTTGGCTTGAATCAGGAGAGCCCCTGAGCGTATCTGTTTGGCGTGTAGGGGCTCTCCTGTGTACTTGGCGATCTCCTCCTCCACCACCCAGGGGTCGAGGGTGCCCATGGGCACCCCGTCACCCCGGCGGCAGAGGAAGAAATCGCCGTATGGCTGTGCTGAGGAGTGCATGTTGGTGGTGATGTTTGCGTTCGAGTGATCTGTGGTGTTGAAGACAGGGTGTTCAGTGGAAGGTGTGTGGTACAGACAATCACAGTACAGTTTTTGGCGGAGGGTCCGGAGGGGCGTGAAGGAAGCCCGACAGATTGTAAAAGAGGGGCAGATAAAGATCAAGAAAACACAAAGAAATCAGAAACTGTGTGTGAAGAGAGCACGGTCAGAAAGATCACATAAAGATCGTGCGGAGGGCACTAGAGGGAAAATAGGGGGTGGTGGTGTGGAGGGAGCCCGGGGCGGGAGGGCTGGCTGCACCGCCGGACTGACCTGAAGTGTAGATGTAGTCGTAGAGGCAGAGAAGAGAAGAGCACTGTCACTGAGCACTAGAGTAGATGAAGTAGAGTGGTGAGTAGACTTGACGGGAGGGTGAGTAGAGGTGAAGTAGGTCTTGAAGATCGTGAAGGGTAGCGTAGACGTCGACGGTTCAGCAGATGTAGCAGGTGAGCTTGAGAGGGCGGTTGAAGGTTTGAGGGGTTTGGATAGAGTTGAAGTTCAGGGAAAATAGGTTGGTAGTACTGTATGCTTGGAGTGAGGGGGGGAGAGATCAGTGGCGCAGTGAGGTGTGGTTTGGTGTGCTTGTCTGTGTGTATGTTGGCTGTTGGCTGGTGCTTTGTGTGTGTGTGTGGTGACAGGCTGGTGGCTGGTGGCTCGTGGCTCCTAGTCCCAGGCTGCTTGGTAGCGTCCGCGGCGTCTTGATCCCGCGGCAGCCTCTGGCGTCGTGCCGGCAACAATCTCTGTAGTGTCGGCGTATCGGCGTCAGCTTGCTGCAGTGGTGAGTAGACGTGCGTGCGATAAGCGAAGCGAAGGGTTCTGAACTTGCGGATGTTCTTCCACGGTGTGCGGGTACCAGCAGTATGAAAGTATTCTGCGCATGCGTGATGTTGAGCCGTTCGGAGTGCGCCCTTGTGCTCACGGTAATTCCGCTGGGCTTCTTCGCTTCGTGCTGCATCTCTGTGCTCGCGCGCATGTTTCAGTGCTGCCCTTGCTGTATGAACGTCATCATGCTGCAACCAAGGCGGTGACCGGTGCTTCAGCTTGATTTGACGAAGGGGCATGTGTTGGTCGATTATTGGCTGCCATGCAGCCATCCATGCGTCCCATTTGTCCGAGGTGGTGGTCGCTTGGTAAACGGCGTACTAGTCGGCCAACAGCAGATCTAGGCACAAAGCATTTTGATCTAAGCGTCTTGTCGATCGGATGGTAATGACGGTGGGCTGAGGGCGACGCCTGTCAATTGTGATAGATGCAGCAATGACGTCGTGGTCGCTGAAATCTGTGTGAATGACTCGAACTTCTGTGGTCAAGTCAGATCGATTTGTAATGAGATGATCGAGGAGACTCGGGCTGTCTCCTTCTCGCCGTGGTGGGTGTGTGACGTTGGTTATCAGCTGGCTGAGGGACAGATCGCAAAGCGTACGCAGATAAGCCCGCACACCCGGTTTGTCGGGCTGCAGCACGTCAAAGTTGGTGTCACCGAGAAGAAAGATGGGCTTGCCAAGGCTTAAGACGTGTGCCAGCTGATCATGTAGCTCCTCATTGGCCGGTGTCACTGCACTATTTGGGGAACGGTAGACAGCTCCAATGACAACTGTTGTTAGATCAGTCACAGTGATCCACAGTGACTCACATGCAGTGGCAGTGTTGATGACGACTTCTGTGAAGTCGGCTACCGAAAGTGGATGGCCGTCGTGGTGTACTGTAATTATGGTCTGATGGTTAGCCTAAAACTCAGTCCAATTTGCTTCCAGCATATTCCATCTCTGTGGTCTGGTGCCAAGAACAGGTCCGTCCCTGCATTCCAGCCATACTGGCATATTCTCACTTTCGAGCGGATCGGTGTCCACGGACCACTCAAAGCATTCAGCCAATTGTGGGCTACAGAGGCTAAGGTCTAACACTGGTGAACTGCCAGAGGGAAGATTAACATGGCATCAGTGTATCAGTATCAGTATCAGTACATGGTATCAGTATCAGTGTTTAAAAGATACAGGGATTCACCGTGGATAAAGCGTTCCAGAAGTCTTCCCCGGGCCTTAATTGAGTTACAGTCCCAGGCCGGGTGATGGCAGTTAAAATCGCCTACGAGTAGCACCGGTGGAGGGAGCTCTAACTTTAGCTGCCTTACTTCTGCATATGGCAGAGGAACTCCAGGCGGTAGGTACAAGGAGCAGACAGCCAGTTCACGGTGGAGGACAGACATACGTGCTGCTACTGCTTGCAGGGAGGTACGCAACATAATTTGTTGCGCAGGAATGTTGTCATCTACTGCCAACATAGCACCACCATGTGCCACGGTATCTGTCCTTCCTAAGTCTCTCCGGAAAATTGAATATCCATTTATAGAGCAGTAGGTATATGGTGCCAGCTTTGTCTCTTGCACGCAAACAGCTATGGGAGCGTTCCGAGATCAAACTCGCTGCAGGTCAGTAAAGTTGGCTCTAAAACCACGGATGTTCCATTGTAAAACTAAAGAGGACAGCTTGGTGGCTGACTAAGAGTGACTAGAACGATGAATAGTACGAACTAGAAGTGGGTTTCGGTTTAGGCCACTGAGTAGGGATCTGCACCATGCTTTGAATCACATCTGGCGTCCGCACCAAGCGACGATGTCCTTGGGCGAATATGCGGTGCACTCCCCTCAGGAGGCGACGACGTCCAGGGTAGCGCGCGCTTCTTGGCACGTGTCGGTCTGTCGGGCCCGCCGTGTGTGTGTGTGTGGGGGGGGGCACTCAATTTAGGCGGTGGTGGCTAGTCCATTTTTGATGAGCGCTTCGAAGTTTGAGGTCCAGATGGACCCTCAATGCGTCTACGGGGTGAGGGAGTGCCCGTCCTGGCGGGGAGAGCCTTCTCTGTTCCTCTCCGTGTCGCCGCACAGGTCCGCTCCATTTCCACCAGCCGCGCACGCTTGGCCTCGCGGACTCGCCTTTCCACCCCCTGCCTGTGGAGGTTCTCATCTAAAACGTGTATATGTTGGTCTCGGTTAAGTGACGGCGATGATACGGCTCTGGTAGTTTCCGGCTGTTTCTGAAAGGTGGCAGGGGCTTTGCTACCGCAGGCGATGGCAACATTGTAGTTGGAGAGCCAGTGCCTACACGAGAGGCGGCGACTGCAGGGGATACGAGTTGGGTGGTTTTTGAGGGGGAAGCGCAAGCTGAGAGTTTCGGCGACAGCTTACTTCCTCCCCTGCGTTGGACTAGAGTCCAATCGCCATTTCCCTTGTCCTTGGCCGGTATGTCTGGCGACGCGTCTGATTCACCATCCCTGTACGGCCCATCTGTTTCCATGATTATGACACCACGTGTTGGGGCAGCTCGAGCCTGTTCTTCATTCCCGCCAAGTGTCAGAGTGCAAACGTCGCTGCATCCAGAAGGGGCCGGAGCCGCCGTTTCCTTCCAGTGCGAGGGTCCTATGATCGTCAGTGGTGCCACACAAAAAGATTGGAGGACAACAATGAACTACGTGATAAGGTCTGGAGGTCTACTTCCCTGGAACTGTGGAGAAGCATGTCGTGTGCCGATACTGAGGTTGGCAGCAGCTGAGTAAGACATTTTTGGATAGGTTCGGTGATATTCGTCTCTGGCTTCTCGAAAGCTCAGGTTTCTGATGACTTTCATTGATGACTCTTTCTCCTTAAGGTAAGTTGGGCATAGGCGCTCATACGTCGCATGTGGTTTTTGGTCGCTGCCACAGTTGGTGCACCATGGTCTGTCAGCACTGCACTGTTCGTTATCGTGGCCAGGTGACGAACATTTTCCACAGACTGGGCGATTCCTACAGTGCTGTCTAGCGTGACAGAACCTCTGACAGCGATAGCATCTCATGGGGTTCTGGAAAAAAAACCGCTGACTTTAACCTTGACATACCCCACACGAATGTCACTTGGTAAGTCGGTTCGGTTAAAAGTAAGAATGATGTTGTTTGTTGGAATCATTGTGGTGCCTTTCCGCACACGAATGCGTCTGGCATCAAACACTCCGTATTCCTTCAGTCCCTTAGTAATGTCTTCGTCGTTGACGCCCTGAAGATCATAGCAGTTAATAATACCCTTCACATATGTTTTTGACTGGTGTGGCACCACTGACATTGGGATAACTAAATCGCTCTTTCCGTCGCGGTCGTTGACCGTGTACGCAAACTCCGTAGCTGTTAGTGCCAATTTTTCCTCTTCTGCACTTCTAATCTCCACCTCGAGTGCGCCGTCTCTCAACTTCTCACATTTGAGCATCGTACTAAATCGGTCACATCCATTACGACGCTGGAAGGGCGACAAGCTCGCATGCTGCTTTGGACCCTGTGAGGCTTTGAATATCAAAATTCTGGGAGCGTGGGGTTCTATGTTGTCACTGCTCTGCCGGTAATTCAAACGCCGACCCTCCCCAAGTGGTCGGCCAGTCTGGCTCCTACCACAGGGGCCAGGTGTTGTTAGGTTTTGGTGTGCCATGAGTTTGTGTTGTGCATTCAACTCCCCGTGCACCCCACCACACAGGTACCCTACAGGGGGGGGGCCTGAGTCCCGCGAACGGGAGGACGCCAGGCGCCTGAGGAGTTTATGGGGCAGGCGGCGCCTTCGCCCGGCCGGGAGAGAGAGACTCACCACCCCGACCGGGATCCAGCACCGCCCACCCCTTGACCCCAGCCGGCCGGGCCGGCAGGCGCTGGGAAGAATCCTAGGCCCCCAGCCCGAGGCGACCAGTAATTCAAAATCCAAAACTCTAGGGACGCCCTTCCGCTTTGCGTTCAGTGGTGTGACTATTCTGACAACGAATAATATTTATGTCAAATTCCGATGGACGAGTACCGACAGCAGTTAGTGACCCTCCGTGGGGATTAACGCAACTCGATGACGACAGGGTACGACCCTCCCAGACCAACGGTAGCGTAGTAAATACCTCGGCGACCAGGTGGACGGAGGTGAGTATATTTACGTCCAGAACTGAAATGGCGGGCTGTGCCTCAGGGGCTGATGGGTACGTGTCACGTTTTCCTTCGGATAGATGAGAATGTAACCGTGTGTACTCTCCCTACGACAAGGGATGATTCACACATGATGTTTGGATATGTGCCTGCTATTAATGTGTTATATGAACTAAATTTATAAGCGAGGCAGCCGACATGCGAGCCGTCCTCCTATGGACTGAACGTTCTCGAGTAATGGTAGTGAGTGCTTTTAAGTCCGTTTAAATGGTCTATAATATTAATGTTGTCATATATGATCTGCGTTTGGATGCATAATTGCGAGAGGGGGCGATGAACGGATACTTCAGAGGCATTAGCTCACCTGCCCTGGTTCTTTGACAGCAAAATCCAGCTGTCCTCTGTGACCCAGGGGCGCAGATGGGAGGCGAGCATGGCATGCATGTGGGAGGTTTGTTTGTTTGTTTATTTATTTAACACATCACAACACACATACAAGATGGGAAATTTTGCGAGTGGCACAAAAGACCAAGCTGGTCTTAATTATAGGTGCCTCTCGCAACAGCGTCTTCAACCAATAAAACGCTTGACCACCGACACGGTGCGACAATCGCTACCTGTCCCCGCCAGCACGCCCCGTCGCCCACACAAAGCATGCACTCATCTGAGTGGTACCGGGTGCAGGTGCTACCTGCACCCGGTAGCACCTGGTTAGTTCTGAATGTTAGTTTGTTGTGTTAAAGCATTTTGTGTTGATAAGAAACGTCTGAAATGTTAATGCAATACACGGCTCAAGGTTCTTTCTGAGACCGTATCCAAAAATCAGTGCTTGCGAGATCTCCTTTTCAGTTAAATTAGTAAACATATTTGTTGTGCTTCGGAGTTTGGTGAATATAATATTTATATGGTAAGCATAAAGAGGACAGTGAAATATGAAGTGAATTGTGTCTTGTTTAAAGTGGCCACATGGGCATGATGGGTCATGTAGAGGATTGATGACAAATACGTCTGCGTTTAGTTGAGTGAGGCCCATTCTAAATCTTGCATGCAGCGTGTTGTCTACTTTTGTTCCTAGCGAATAATATTGTCATGATATCGTGGCACCTGTGCGACCCATAATTGAACTCTTGAATTTATTGATGTTTGGTTCGTGCCTTAAATTTTCAGGAAGATTATTCCACACCTTTGTTGTTGCCAGAAAAAAAAAACGATTTTTGGAACGAGGCGATTCTATTTCGCGGAACTGTTAGGGTAGTTGAATTTCTCAGGCGCCTTCCTGTAACGGTCTGCCGTGGTTCAGTAACTAGTTTTCTAATATAATTTGGGAGACTCATACCTACGTGCTTGATTTTGTGAAACAAAAGAAGTTTATGAATTTCTCGCCGTGTTTTAAGCTCATCCAATCCCAATTCCGACCTAATTTTTCCTGATGATGTTCTATATAGTGCACCTGTGATTAATCTAGTTGCTCTTTTTAAAATTTTTAAAGTCTGAGTGCATCCGATATTGTTATATGCCCGTCGTATATGGTATCTGCGTAGTCAAACAAAGGCCGAATGTAAATTTTGTACAAGTTTAAGAGGATTTGCTTTGAAATCTTACTTGCAATAGGATAAATAGGACTTAGTGCACAATTGACCTTTAGGATAATGTCGTTTATGTGACTATGGAAACGCAAGTCAGAAGAAAATGTTAGGCCGAGGTGTTTATGATTTTCTAAGTTTGGTATTGGCTGGCTTCCCATTCTGAAATTTAGGGGTTTACTGTTCCTCTTACATGTGAATGTTTGTTGGATCGTTTTTGCCGCGTCAAATTGCATGCCCCATTTTGTTCCAAGTTCGTGTATAATATCAAGATCTTTTTGAATTGATTGTTGTGCTTCTAGTGAGCCTTGGGTGTGCGAAGAGCAAAGCGACGTGTCATCAGCAAAAAAAAACTTATTTCATTTGTAATCATGTCCGCCAAGTCATTTAAATATATTAATCCCAAAACAGAACCCTGTGGGCAGCCCGCATTTATGGTAATTGGTGATGATAGGCTGTTTCCTACCGTTACCCGCTGTTCTCTATTTTTTAAGTATGATTGTCGCCAATTTAAAGCAGTACCGGTAATCCCACAATTATTTTTGCACTTAAAAATAAGTCCTGCATGCCATATAGTATCAAAATATTTTGGTATATCCAAATATATACATGTAAAGTCAAGATTTCGATCTAAAGATGAATATAGATTATGTGTCAAGTAGAGCGGACGGTAACCACTTTGTTTCTCAGAGTATATCATTTTCCGTTATGTGTGAATAAATTCGTTTAAAAACTAACTTTTCTAGAATTTTAGACACAATTTTCAAAATTCTGAAATTCTGACCACATAGGGTCCACAACAGGACCACAAAGGGAGGCACCACATTGCGTTCGTCGGAAGTTCGGCGCCAAACAATAGGATACATAGAGGCAAAACACTGCCCGGCAATGAATCCGCCTCCGTTCGCTGCACGTACGGACAGGTTTGGCATGCCGTATGCCCCGTGGCTGAAAGGGTAGGGCCGGCTAGGTTATATAGACGGTCAGGGGACGTGCCCAACGTGGTAGGGATCCGTGCCCACCCGTAGACACATTGGCCTGGTCGCACGTCTCCGGCCAATAAGGCCCGGCGCGGCATCGACTGTCTTAAGGTAAGGTAGGTCGGTCAGACACCAGAGCACCTGTATAAGCCCTCGGAGCCAGTACGATGAGCTCCGCTCGTAGCATTAAGATTTTGTCCAAGGGAAGAACGCTGCCAATAATGGCGAGGCCAGCTATGATTGGCAGTGAAAGGTTTACATATTTGGCCAACATATCTTCAAAATTAGAGCAATGGTCTGTCGATATATTTGTTTGTGTACCGCTGGGGGAGGGGAGGGGAGGGGGATGGCAGCCAAATTTGGGGACCAAGCAATTTATTAATTAATAAGGAGAGAAAGAATGGGACGAGCGAATGTGAAGTGAATGAGGACAATGAATGTGTGTTAGGTAGCTTCAAGGACCAGTGGAAGCCGCTTGGGGCTCAACACATGCACCTATTTCGTGCGGTACATTGCACACAATTATACGACTATTATCATCCAAAAAGTCCTCACTCAGGACAAGGCATTCCGGTTGGTTATTGGTTTTACGACACGTCGACCGTTGAGTCATGTAGCGTCGCCAATCTCTCACGCCGATTGGTCGCGGGCGAAGAGTAGCGACAGGTGAGACTCGAACCCACAACCTTTCGATTGTGAGACGAGCATCTTACCCCTAGACCACTCGTCTCCTAGGACAAGGCATTCAAACTACGGACAAATTACATACTCATTAATTTCTAATACAACGTATTCATTCTAATTTGGCTAGAGGCATATATGGTGTTCCCAAAACGTTGACCTCGCACAACATATACATTCGTGTTAGGGACGGTAGCTCAAGCAACACGAAGCCAGCTGGGGTTGGGGGAATGGTTGGTGGAGGTGGTGAGATCCAAACAAACAACACAACCCACACTGGCACAAAAAGCAACAGGAGATATTTAGCCAAGTCTTAGCTAGGTCTAGCCCAGTCTAATCCTAGTCAGTCCAGGTTCAGCCGTGTTAAGGTTCAGTCTTCGTTAAGATCAATCCATTAATAAGTTCAATCAGTTTCAGTTAAGTTTGGTTTGACTACAGATTTTCTTTCACACAATCCGAGAGAAACGACCTCGCACCTTTACACCACACCAGCCCCCGGCAACACACCCAGCACAGCTCCCACACCAGCCCAAACACCTCACACCACCAAACCACCGCACCCACACCCGCCACACCCCACCGACGGCAGAGCCGCCACCCCTACAGTAGCAACACACGGTCATAGAACATCGGGCATTCAAATACATAATACATCTTACTCGAGGTGTAAGAACTTGTCTTCGTAAATGTTGTGTTGCGCCTGACTGCCGGAATAACGTTGACGCGCTGTTCAGCAGCGTAGTCAGGTAGACGAACAAGACCAGCCCGGAATAGCCCACGTGTCTCACGATAACCGCTTCTTGGCCGGCCTATGCAGCAATAAAAGGTAAGCTGGATATGCATTCACCCAGATGTGACAGAGTGGAATGACTCACTTGAGCAGGCTCTGACTAGGCTCTGCGCAGCGAATAGGGACAGCGAGTGAATAGGCGTCACGACCAGCCGGCTGCGGCAGGAGTGCCGCCATACCTGATCAGCTGACGAGCAGCTAATAGGCGTCACGACCAGCCGGCTGCGGCAGGAGTGCCGCCATACCTGATCAGCTGACGAGCAGCTAATAGGCGTCACGACCAGCCGGCTGCGGCAGGAGTGCCGCCGTACCTGATCAGCTGACGAGCAGCTAATAGGCGTCACGACCAGCCGGCTGCGGCAGGAGTGCCGCCATACCTGATCAGCTGACGAGCAGCTAATAGGCGTCACGACCAGCCGGCTGCGGCAGGAGTGCCGCCATACCTGATCAACTGACGAGCAGCTAATAGGCGTCACGACCAGCCGGCTGCGGCAGGAGTGCCGCCATACCTGATCAGCTGACGAGCAGCTAATAGGCGTCACGACCAGCCGGCTGCGGCAGGAGTGCCGCCATACCTGATCAGCTGACGAGCAGCTAATAGGCGTCACGACCAGCCGGCTGCGGCAGGAGTGCCGCCATACCTGATCAGCTGACGAGCAGCTAATAGGCGTCACGACCAGCCGGCTGCGGCAGGAGTGCCGCCATACCTGATCAGCTGACGAGCAGCTAATAGGCGTCACGACCAGCCGGCTGCGGCAGGAGTGCCGCCATACCTGATCAGCTGACGAGCAGCTAATAGGCGTCACGACCAGCCGGCTGCGGCAGGAGTGCCGCCATACCTGATCAGCTGACTCGATCACGTGCTCACCAGCTGGCGCCAGCTAAACGATCGTCCCCCTGGCTCGTCACAGCGGCCACCCCGTCTCTGTCAGTCGTCGAACGGTGTCTGGGGTCACTTGCGAAACTGCCTCCTTCCCACCCACAGTTATTCACCAGAGCGTGCGCTTCTCGTACTTATACTTAACTCTGACGCCCGCTAAACAGCCTCCTGCCAGTCGTCGGACGGGCGCCTCGACCCTAATCAGTCTTCAATCGTTTCGTCCACCAGGCACTAATGACACATAATCGCCGTGGAATTATTAGCCATGTATGACGTCACCCTCAGCCCCGCGCGCGTCAGCCCCGCGTCACGTCAGCCCCGCCGTCAGCCATGCGTCACGTCAGCCACACGTCACGTCAGCCCCGCGCACGTCAGCCTCGCGCGCGCCGCCGGATGTCACCATCTCGCAGCCCTGCCGCTGCACAGGCGAGACGGCCAGAGCCCGGCGGGCGCCAGCTGACTTCCGCCGGGGTCACTCCTCAGGCGCAACACTTGCTGAAACTTCACGGTTGGTCACCAAGAACAGCGGTGTTATTATGAATATGGTATATATTTTCATGTCATATCCCGTTATTATAGTATTCGGTTCACATCAATAATACGCAGTCACATACACGGCACGGCGCTGGATGTGCCGCATTCTGAGCACACGAGGCAGCGCAGCACGTCCACAGACACAGACTGATCAAACATGTGTATAAGTACACCCCATTCGTCGAAAGCAGCATGCGCTATCATTGTTGCATCGTTCACGAGGCCTTCCTGTCTTCACCTCAACTCTTTCCTTCGAAAAAGAGGAGAGAAAACTCGCATCAACCCCGGCCTCTGCACAAGTTGATGACTTGAGAATACCCGGGTTTTGATTATGCAGCAGCAGAAGCGACGGGAGCCAAACAACATACGCAACTGATCGTCGGCTATGCCACATGGTCCACAACAACGCCACATAATAAATAGCTGGATCTGAGGCGGCAGCGGCTCGACAGGGCGCCGCTCGACGTGACACCGAGCGCGCGCGTCGGTGCCAAACACAGAGAATCAAGAAGTAGCGGCGGGGCAGTGCTCCTCTCATGGGCCGTGTTAGTGTGGGCGCCTGCGTGTACACCGGGCCAGCGCGGCCGCGCCACCGCGCGCCGGGCTTGTACAAGCGACCATTCGTCTCACAAAACAATCACGACCGACCTGCGCACCACCGGGAAAGGCAGCTCGCATCACAGCTCAGCTCGGCTCAGCTCAGCAGACTCCCCCGCGGCTGCACATGGACCGGCCCATGCATTACTGCGCCGACGTCGCCCGGCCCAGTCCGCCCTACGCGCCGCGTGTTCGGCTGCCCGCACACGAGTATCACAGCAATGCATGTGTCGACGGCATGTGAGCGGGAGGTGCCGGCCGAGGAGCAGGTCACGCGTCCGACTCCCGGGCTCCGTTGAGTCGCGGCCTCAGCTCTGGCTCGGAGCTGACCGACAGAGGCGACAGCGGTGTGGACACGGAGCCCGCAGACCTGCCGCACACCGACACACTACCGTCACATCAGGTCACAGGCTCGGTGGACACGGAGCCCGCAGACCTGCCGCACACCGACACGTTACGTCACATCAGATCACAGGCTCGGTGGACACGGAGCCCGCCGCAGACCTGCCGCACACCGACACATACCGTCACATCAGGTCACAGGGCCCGCCGCGACTGCCCCACCGACACACTACCGTCACATCAGGTAGCAGGCTCGCGCGCGACCCTCACATCAGGTCACAGGCTCGGTGGACACGGAGCCCGCAGACCTGCCGCACACCGACACACTACCGTCACATCAGGTCACAGGCTCGGTGGACACGGAGCCCGCCGCAGACCTGCCGCACACCGACACACTACCGTCACATCAGGTCACAGGCTCGGTGGACACGGAGCCCGCAGACCTGCCGCACACCGACACACTACCGTCACATCAGGTCACAGGCTCGGTGGACACGGAGCCCGCAGACCTGCCGCACACCGACACACTACCGTCACATCAGGTCACAGGCTCGGTGGAGCAGACCTGCCGCACACCGACACACTACCGTCACATCAGGTCACAGGCTCGGTGGACACGGAGCCCGCAGACCTGCCGCACACCGACACACTACCGTCACATCAGGTCACAGGCTCGGTGGACACGGAGCCCGCAGACCTGCCGCACACCGACACACTACCGTCACATCAGGTCACAGGCTCGGTGGACACGGAGCCCGCAGACCTGCCGCACACCGACACACTACCGTCACATCAGGTCACAGGCTCGGTGGCATCAGCGCCAGCAAGAACACTACCTCACATTAAAAATACGTACATACTTCGTGACAGCACGTACATTTGTATCTGGGTGCAGTGAGACATATCCCTATCTGAAAAAAGATCAGTGCAGCTGTTGAAAAAGCGGACTCATGCGTGTGAATAACGGTATGAAAAATTCCAGCCTGATCTGAAAACCATTACTCGGAGTCGATACACGATGAACAGCTCATTCCACGAGACCGTGGGAAATCCTCTGTCGGTCGCTCGTGGTGCTGCAGTCTCCCATAACGCCTCGCGGCTGCTTCCGGTGCTTAACACAAGGAAGCTCGCGGTCTGGTGGCAAAGCCGCTGATAACCCGCCACTGAGAACTATCTACGAGCGTCAGTATATAACAATCTTAAGAGAACACTCAAATGATAGAATGATAGAATAGCTGATGCTTGGTACTATCATTCTCCATTGTTCTTTGACACACTGATATTTGAGGACTTCCCTCCTAACCGACGGTTCCCAATGTTGGTGCGTACACACATGCGCTGCGAAATTTGTGAAATTGTGCGGCTTTCCATGCAGATTTAAAAACATCATTCAATGCTAACTGTGATAGTGATTTATAAGCGGGATAGCCACCAACACCCTGTACTTAACATATTTATTTCAAGCTTCCCAGCATTCAACAGACCCTGTATTATTGATATGCTCACATCAAACGGTATACGGCCACTGACATACGTCCCCAGTGGCGAGTCTTCAGCCCTGTACCGTCCGACCGCGCAGTCTGGTGTTAGGCACCGTCCGGCCGCGCAGTCTGGTGTTAGGCACCGTCCGGCCGCGTACAGTCTGGTGTTAGGCACCGTCCGACCGCGCAGTCTGGTGATAGGCACCGTCCGGCCGGGTACAGTCTGGTGTTAGGCACCGTCCGACCGCGCAGTCTGGTGTTAGGCACCGTCCGACCGCGCAGTCTGGTGTTAGGCACCGTCCGACCGCGCAGTCTGGTGTTAGGCACCGTCCGGCCGCGCAGTCTGGTGTTAGGCACCGTCCGACCGCGCAGTCTGGTGTTAGGCACCGTCCGGCCGCGCAGTCTGGTGTTAGGCACCGTCCGACCGCCGCAGTCTGGTGTTAGGCACCGTCCGGCCGTGCAGTCTGGTGTTAGGCACCGTCCGGCCGCGCAGTCTGGTGTTAGGCACCGTCCGGCCGCGCAGTCTGGTGTTAGGCACCGTCCGGCCGCGCAGTCTGGTGTTAGGCACCGTCCGGCCGCGCAGTCTGGTGTTAGGCACCGTCCGGCCGTGCAGTCTGGTGTTAGGCACCGTCCGGCCGCGCAGTCTGGTGTTAGGCACCGTCCGGCCGTGCAGTCTGGTGTTAGGCACCGTCCGGCCGGGCAGTCTGGTGTTAGGCACCGTCCGTGTGTTAGGCACCGTCCGGCCGTGCAGTCTGGTGTTAGGCACCGTCCGGCCGCGCAGTCTGGTGTTAGGCACCGTCCGGCCGCGCAGTCTGGTGTTAGGCACCGTCCGGCCGTGCAGTCTGGTGTTAGGACCGTCCGCCGCGCAGTCTGGTGTTAGGCACCGTCCGGCCGCGCAGTCTGGTGTTAGGCACCGTCCGGCCGCGCAGTCTGGTGTTAGGCACCGTCCGGCCGCGCACAGTCTGGTGTTAGGTACCGGCCGCTGCCGCGCAGTCTGGTGTTAGGCACCGTCGCTGCTGCGCAGTCTGGTGTTAGGCACCGTCCGCTGCCGCGCAGTCTGGTGTTAGGCACCGGCCGCTGCCGCGCAGTCTGGTGTTAGGCACCGTCCGCTGCCGCGCAGTCTGGTGTTAGGCACCGTCCGCTGCCGCGCAGTCGGGTGTCAGACACCGGCCGCTGCCGCACAGTCGGGTGTCAGACACCGTCCGCTGCCGCGCCGCGTTGAATCATAACTGAAGGACTTATCGGTGACTGCAACGCCATCGAGCGGCCGGCAGATTCTCCCTGGTGGAGGAGTGCTCAGTGGCGATTTCCAGTCAGACTGGACTTTCGAACGTGAACGGTTAAAGGCAGGCCAGTTTTTCAACAGTCGCACTGCACTCTGAAGGTGTTTTCTTTGTTAGAATATCTAAAGCATGAGTGCACTGGACCGCGTGAATCTCGGCAGTCGCACAACAGGCAAATTAATCGCAATATCCAGGGCTGGAGATCTCTCACGAAGCCAGGGCGGGTCCAAGTCCTTATTTTCAATACATATTGTCAGACTAAATGGGGAAATGACAAATTAACATTAGCAGGATACCTAACCAGGGGGTCCAGATCCCCACCCCGGGGATGTCCAGCCATGTCAATATCCGTGTGTAGATCACCGCTCATGAGAGCGGTACGCAGCTGCCTCCTTCGTTTCCCATCCACGTTCTGTCACACATTATGGACAGGTCCAAAGCACATCAAGCTTAACAACGGTGCTGGACCAACCAAACGGCTGAGTTATGCTGAACGTTAACTTTCAAACACACGACACGTAGCGTTTTAAGTTTGAAATCATGCGCTTTAAAGTCAGTTGTTAATAATTATCTCGCTTATTTAACCACATGATCGTACCCCCACGTATTTTCTTACGTATTCAACTCAGAAACTCCCATATTTCCCCGTTGCATCAGGTACAGTTGGGGCTACCCCGTTAGCAATGGACGGAGCAATGATCAAGTGTAGCTTGCGTGGCACTCAACCCAAGCCATCAACAGATACACACTGGTATTGAAGTAGCCAAAATTATACATTGCCCCCCATGATGATGCTGATGAATAACATAAATCATGGAAAGTTGGTGCAATGCTGACAAATCGACATCTTCGCGTTAACACACATGGGTCGATGCTCAATTTTGCCACACACAAACTGCCCTCACAGCGTCCTCTGCCCCACCTCTGCCCCACGCCCGCTGCTGCGGTGCGTGATGACATCAGAGGTGACGAGCTGGCCTACCGTCCGTCCACGTGGATCTGCAGAGCGTCGCCGTTGGTGGCGTCCCTGTTCGACTGGCCGCCGGCCATGTGGGCCGACAGAAAACTGTCCAGGTCGTCGTCGTCCGAGTCGGAGCCGGCGTCCGAGTCGGTCGCCTCGCTGTCCAGATCGCCCTGTCGAAGTCATACGTGTACGGCCGTGTAAAGGTGCAGCGGTTTACAAACAGCGTCATCCAAGGTACGGGTGTAGTCTTGCACACTTTTAGATGGCACGCACCTCTCAAATGTTGAGTCGCGCACCTCCAATGCTAAACTATGCATGGCACCCAAAATGAGCTGAACGAGTAGTAACGAGTAGTAACGAGTAGTAACGAGCTGAACGAGTAGTAACGAGTAGTAACGAGTAGGAACGAGCTGAACGATCTGAACGAGTAGTAACGAGTAGTAACGAGTAGTAACGAGCTGAACGTTTGGAGCGCGCCCGTCACCAGCGGCACGCTTTGTTTGCTCCAGCAGTGCAAGTAGCACATATCATTACATCGATTTAGCATCACCTTTCTTACCTGAACCTGGCGTGGCCATCCAAACGCTTTCATAAAACGATATCCCTGCTCCAAGGTCGGATACGGACCAGAAATCATCGCTATTGCACAGGTCGCCCAGGGGTCACAAGGTGCCATCCCCTATCAGCGTTACGCCACGCTGGGAAGGTCGGGTCCAGGTCCGGCCTCCTTGGCCCAGTGTCCGGGCCGGGTCACACCTGTGCTGCCTTTCCCCAACATCACATGCTGCCCTCTGTCACTGCCACTCGACCACACTTTTCCCGCCACTAAGTGTTTCCTTGCTACACTTCATGACTGCAATGTATCGGCCCTTTCCCAACAGCACGGTGTCTATCCTTTCGCATGGTTCCCAACTGGCATATGTTCCCTTCATACCTGAACATACACGTGTCCACCCTCTCCATTAACAACTCTTCACCCTCCCCTACTGACATACGTCTACTTTCCCATCGACACACATCCACCTCCACCACCAGCACGTATCCACTCCACCATTTCCCAACTACGTGTTCCCCGCGTGCGTCGACAGTACCTGCATGGCGTTCTGCAGGTCCCCGTCGACAGTACCTGCAAGACGTTCTGCAGGTCCCCGATGACAGTACCTGCATGGGGTTCTGCAGGTCCCCGTCGACAGTACCTGCATGGCGTTCTACAGGTCCCGTCGACAATACATGCATGGCGTTCTGCAGGTCCCCGATGACAGTACCTGCATGGCGTTCTGCAGGTCCCCGATGCGCTTGAAGGCCAGCTTGAGGTCGGCCCGGCCCTGGCTGGCCTCGGCCTCGCTGGCCTCCAGCTCCTTGGCGAGGCTGCGCACCTGCAGCACCGCGTCAGACTCCTTCCGCTGCGCCTCCGACAGCTCGTCCTTGCTCTCGCGCAGCTGCCGACCAACATTCCGGCATGTCACAGCCGGCACCCGCACACACAGTGACGCGTCATAGTGACGCCACAGACGAGTTGGAGCGTCCCTCTCGGCAACTTGCTCTGTCACAGCCGGCACCCGCACACACAGTGACGCGTCATAGTGACGCCACAGACGAGTTGGAGCGTCCCTCTCGGCAACTTGCTCTGGGAAAGGTGACTCGGACGTCGTGCGTGCATTAATGATGTAGTGTTATCGTGATATCACCAGACACCCTATGCTATGTACTCACGTCAGTTTCCTTACGGTAGCCCAGTTTTTTAATGGTGACCTCGTTTAACTGATTTACCCATTTGATACTTGCTGCGCCGTGGATGCTGCCGCGTCATTTTCGGGATATAACGAATACATTCGTGGGTTTCCATGGTTTTTAAAACTTGTAAATTAAAGTTATGTGAAAACACGCAATGCTTGTCTCAGTGGAGCGTCCAGTAGTGGGTAAAGCAGCAGGGTGCACTCAGCCAGCGACGCCAACAAATACCTCGCGATGCACACAAATCCTTGCCCGATTATGCAATAGCATTATTCAATTTTATCTAAGCTGGTATTCTTTTAGATCGCAATCTTTAAAAAAAATCATCTTCCAAGCCAGTGTAACAAGCAAAGCAGTTCATTCTTCTTAAAGGCTTGTTTTCCTCTACCGGTTAGCTAAACTAGCTCGGAAAAGGATTTTCTTGCGGTACAAAAATCGATGAAAAAATGAATCAACAAAATAAGCAATGCTAACATTCCCTTTACATCTAAATGCATCTAGTACCAACTCTCAGTATTATGACACTTCACCGACCCTTATATTTCTTATTTAACATACAATGCCAGGTCTATTTAACTTCAACCAGGGACGATAACTATAAATGACAGATTTTACCGGATATTGCTGCAATATCCACAAATATTATCAGGATAACCACCACCATCACCACTGGCGCTGCACCACACAGGATAACCATCACCATCACCACTGGCGCTGCACCACACAGGATAACCACCACCATCACCACTGGCGCTGCACCACACAGGATAACCACCACCATCACCACTGGCGCTGCACCACACAGGATAACCACCACCATCACCACTGGCGCTGCACCACACAGGATAACCATCACCACTGGCGCTGCACCACACAGGATAACCATCACCATCACCACTGGCGCTGCACCACACAGGATAACCACCACCATCACCACTGGCGCTGCACCACACAGGATAACCACCACCATCACCACTGGCGCTGCACCACACAGGATAACCACCACCATCACCACTGGCGCTGCACCACACAGGATAACCATCACCATCACCACTGGCGCTGCACCACACAGGATAACCATCACCATCACCACTGGCGCTGCACCACACAGGATAACCACCACCCTCACCTGGTGCTACCCCACACAGGATAACCATCACCATCACCACTGGCGCTGCACCACACACAAACACCACCCCTCACCTGACGCTGCAACTTTCGCAGCGCGTCCGAGGCCGCCTTCTCGCGCTGGCGCGCCTGCTCAGCCTCGTCGCCGGCCTTCTCCACCGCCTCGCGCAGTCGCGCCGCATGCGTCTCCAGACGCTGCTTGGTGGTCTGCTCGAACTCGCAGCGGCTCTCCAGCTCGCGCACGCGCATCTCCAGCCGGCGCTGGTCGTGCGCCGACGCGGTCTCGCCCTCCAGTGCGTCCAGCCGCGCCATGGTCTCGGCCAGCTGCTCTCGCAGGCCGGCGCGGTCCGCCTCCAGCTGGGTCAGCTGGCTCGCCTGGTCCTGCAGCGTCAGCTGGTCCACCGACAGCTGGGCCACGGCCGCCTTGTACTTCTTCATCAGCTGTCGATGGACGGCACGGGGTCACACGGAGACACGTGGCACCGGCTGACAGGCGTCGTGTGAGGTGCGCCCAGGCTGGGGTCGGCCGCCCAGGTGGTTCACGACTGCCGAGGTACCACACACTCGACTGTATGCGTACCGTGCCCATACTCACCTTCCGGGCCTAATGCACACTGCGCAGCGGTTGCCCGAGAGCAGAGCAGACACCATAGCCGCACACAGGTGCCGATTCACATCAGGTGTGCGGGCACCAGCCTCAAAATAGCCGCCCCGTTCCCAACATAGGCAGCCAATAACTCACATTTTGACGGCAACGCAGTTCGCGTGCAGGTTAAAATGGATCACATGTGCCAGCCCAGATCTTGTCCCTCTCTCAACCGGCCACCAAGTCCAACAGGACTTAACATTCATCCCCACCATGTAGCGCCGTGATGACCGGGAACCCTTCTCTGACGCAAACACCTCCACGTCTCTCGAGACACAGAACACAGCAGCACAGACACCTGCCGCGACAGCAGTACTGTGTCCAGTCACATGTCGCCCCGGGAGTGTGTGGGGGGGGGCGTCCGTGACCCACCTGCCGCGACAGCAGTACTGTGTCCAGTCACATGTCGCCCCGGGAGTGTGTGTGGGGGGTGGGGGTGGGGGGGGCGTCCGTGACCCACCTGCCGCGACAGCAGTACTGTGTCCAGTCACATGTCGCCCCGGGAGTGTGTGGGGGGGGGGGGGGGGGGGCGTCCGTGACCCACCTGCCGCGACAGCAGTACTGTGTCCAGTCACATGTCGCCCCGGGAGTGTGTGGGGGGGCGTCCGTGACCCACCTGCCGCGACAGCAGTACTGTGTCCAGTCACATGTCGCCCCGGGAGTGTGTGGGGGGGGCGTCCGTGACCCACCTGCCGCGACAGCAGTACTGTGTCCAGTCACATGTCGCCCCGGGAGTGTGTGTGGGGGGCGTCCATGACCCACCTGCCGCGACAGCAGTACTGTGTCCAGTCACATGTCGCCCCGGGAGTGTGTGTGGGGGGAGGGCGTCCGTGACCCACCTGCCGCGACAGCAGTACTGTGTCCAGTCACATGTCGCCCCGGGAGTGTGTGGGGGGGGCGTCCGTGACCCACCTGCCGCGACAGCAGTACTGTGTCCAGTCACATGTCGCCCCGGGAGTGTGTGTGGGGGGTGGGGGTGGGGGTGGGGGGCGTCCGTGACCCACCTGCCGCGACAGCAGTACTGTGTCCAGTCACATGTCGCCCCGGGAGTGTGTGTGGGGGGTGGGGGTGGGGGGGGCGTCCATGACCCACCTGCCGCGACAGCAGTACTGTGTCCAGTCACATGTCGCCCCGGGAGTGTGTGTGGGGGTGGGGGTGGGGGGGGGGGGCGTCCGTGACCCACCTGCCGCGACAGCAGTACTGTGTCCAGTCACATGTCGCCCCGGGAGTGTGTGTGGGGGGGGGCGTCCGTGACCCACCTGCCGCGACAGCAGTACTGTGTCCAGTCACATGTCGCCCCGGGAGTGTGTGGGGGGGCGTCCGTGACCCACCTGCCGCGACAGCAGTACTGTGTCCAGTCACATGTCGCCCCGGGAGTGTGTGTGGGGGGGGGGGGCGTCCGTGACCCACCTGCTGAGCTTCCTCCTGCTCGTCCACCTGCGCCTGCAGTGTGTGTGTGGGGGGGGGGCGTCCGTGACCCACCTGCTGAGCTTCCTCCTGCTCGTCCACCTGCGCCTGCAGTGTGTGTGTGTGGGGGGGGGCGTCCGTGACCCACCTGCTGAGCTCCTCCTCCTGCTCGTCCACCTGCGCCTGCAGTGTGTGTGTGTGGGGGGGGCGTCCGTGACCCACCTGCTGAGCTTCCTCCTGCTCGTCCACCTGCGCCTGCAGTGTGTGTGTGGGGGGGGGCGTCCGTGACCCACCTGCTGAGCTTCCTCCTGCTCGTCCACCTGCGCCTGCAGTGTGTGTGTGGGGGGGGGCGTCCGTGACCCACCTGCTGAGCTTCCTCCTGCTCGTCCACCTGCGCCTGCAGTGTGTGTGTGTGGGGGGGCGTCCGTGACCCACCTGCTGAGCTTCCTCCTGCTCGTCCACCTGCGCCTGCAGTGTGTGTGGGGGGGGCGTCCATGACCCACCTGCCGCGACAGCAGTACTGTGTCCAGTCACATGTCGCCCCGGGAGTGTGTGTGGGGGGGGGCGTCCGTGACCCACCTGCCGCGACAGCAGTACTGTGTCCAGTCACATGTCGCCCCGGGAGTGTGTGGGGGGGCGTCCGTGACCCACCTGCCGCGACAGCAGTACTGTGTCCAGTCACATGTCGCCCCGGGAGTGTGTGTGTGTGTGGGAGGGGGGGCGTCCGTGACCAACCTGCTGAGCTTCCTCCTGCTCGTCCACCTGTGCCTGCAGTGTGTGTGTGGGGGGGGGGGGCGTTCGTGACCCACCTGCTGAGCCTCCTCCTCCTGCTCGTCCACCTGTGCCTGCAGTGTGTGTGTGTGGGGGGGGGAGGGGGATGCGTCCGTGACCAACCTGCTGAGCCTCCTCCTGCTCGTCCACCTGTGCCTGCAGTGTGTGTGTGTGGGGGGGGGGGGGCGTCCGTGACCCACCTGCTGAGCCTCCTCCTCCTGCTCGTCCACTTGCGCCTGCAGTGTGTGCACCTCCCGGCCGGCGGTGAGGTAGCGCATCTCACTCTCGGAGCGGGCACGCTGGGCCTCCTCCAGCAGCGCCTGGGTCTCTTGCAGCTCCACCTCCACCGACTGACGCGACTTGACAGCCACCGACTTGGCAAACTCTGCGTCCTCCAGCTGTCGGCCACCCGCCGGGTGAGAACAGCCACACACGGACAGACGGGGACCGGGCGGGAACAGCCACACACGGGCAGACGGGGACCGGGCGGGAACAGCCACATACAGGCAGACGGGGACCGGGCGGGAACAGCCACATACAGGCAGACGGGGACGGGTGAGAACAGCCACATACAGGCAGATGGGGACCGGGCGGGAACAGCCACATACAGGCAGACGGGGACCGGGCGGGAACAGCCACACACGGGCAGACGGGGACCGGGCGGGAACAGCCACATACAGGCAGACGGGGACCGGGCGGGAACAGCCACACACGGGCAGACGGGGACCGGGTGAGAACAGCCACACACGGGCAGACGGGGACCGGGCGGGAACAGCCACATACAGGCAGACGGGGACCGGGCGGGAACAGCCACACACGGGCAGACGGGGACCGGGCGGGAACAGCCACACACGGGCAGACGGGGACCGGGCGGGAACAGCCACATACAGGCAGACGGGGACCGGGCGAGAACAGCCACATACAGGCAGACGGGGACCGGGCGGGAACAGCCACATACAGGCAGACGGGGACCGGGCGGGAACAGCCACACACGGGCAGACGGGGACCGGGCGGGAACAGCCACACACGGGCAGACGGGGACCGGGCGGGAACAGCCACACACGGGCAGATGGGGACCGGGCGAGAACAGCCACAAACAGGCAGATGGGGACCGGGCGGGAACAGCCACACACGGGCAGACGGGGACCGGGCGGGAACAGCCACATACAGGCAGACGGGGACCGGGCGGGAACAGCCACACACGGGCAGACGGGGACCGGGTGAGAACAGCCACACACCGGGCAGACGGGGACCGGGCGGGAACAGCCACAACAGGCAGACGGGGACCGGGCGGAACAGCCACAACGGGCAGACGGGGACCGGGCGGAACAGCCACACACAGGCAGACGGGGACCGGGCGGGAACAGCCACATACAGGCAGACGGGGACCGGGCGGGAACAGCCACACACGGGCAGACGGGGACCGGGCGAGAACAGCCACACACAGGCAGACGGGGACCGGGCGGGAACAGCCACACACGGGCAGACGGGGACCGGGCGGGAACAGCCACACACAGGCAGACGGGGACCGGGCGAGAACAGCCACAGACAGGCAGACGGGGACCGGGCGGGAACAGCCACATACAGGCAGACGGGGACCGGGCGGGAACAGCCACACACGGGCAGACGGGGACCGGGCGGGAACAGCCACACACGGGCAGACGGGGACCGGGCGGGAACAGCCACACACAGGCAGACGGGGACCGGGCGGGAACAGCCACAACAGACGGGACCGGGCGAACAGCCACAACAGGCAGACGGGGACCGGGCGGGAACAGCCACACACGGGCAGACGGGGACCGGGCGAGAACAGCCACACACGGGCAGACGGGGACCGGGCGGGAACAGCCACACACGGGCAGACGGGGACCGGGCGGGAACAGCCACACACGGGCAGACGGGGACCGGGCGGGAACAGCCACACACAGGCAGACGGGGACCGGGCGGGAACAGCCACACACAGGCAGACGGGGACCGGGCGGGAACAGCCACACACGGGCAGACGGGGACCGGGCGGGAACAGCCACAACAGGCAGACGGACCGGGCGGAACAACGCAGAGAGAAAGCAACAAGGCAGACGGGGACCGGGCGGGAACAGCCACAACAGGCAGACGGGGACGGGCGGGAACAGCCACACACGGGCAGACGGGGACCGGGCGGGAACAGCCACACACGGGCAGACGGGGACCGGGCGGGAACAGCCACACACGGGCAGACGGGGACCGGGCGGGAACAGCCACACACGGGCAGACGGGGACCGGGCGGGAACAGCCACACACGGGCAGACGGGGACCGGGCGGGACAGCCACACACGGGCAGACGGGGCGGGCGGGAACAGCCACAAAGGCAGACGGGGACCGGGCGGGAACAGCCACACACGGGCAGACGGGGACCGGGCGGGAACAGCCACACACGGGCAGACGGGGACCGGGCGGGAACAGCCACACACAGGCAGACGGGGACCGGGCGGGAACAGCCACAGACAGGCAGACGGGGACCGGGCGGGAACAGCCACACACGGGCAGACGGGGACCGGGCGGGAACAGCCACAGACAGGCAGACGGGGACCGGGCGGGAACAGCCACACACGGGCAGACGGGGACCGGGCGGGAACAGCCACACACGGGCAGATGGGGACCGGGCGGGAACAGCCACACACGGGCAGACGGGGACCGGGCGAGAACAGCCACACACAGGCAGACGGGGACCGGGCGAGAACAGCCACACACGGGCAGACGGGGACCGGGCGAGAACAGCCACAGACAGGCAGACGGGGACCGGGCGGGAACAGCCACACACGGGCAGACGGGGACCGGGCGAGAACAGCCACACACGGGCAGACGGGGACCGGGCGAGAACAGCCACAGACAGGCAGACGGGGACCGGGCGGGAACAGCCACACACGGGCAGACGGGGACCGGGCGAGAACAGCCACACACGGGCAGACGGGGACCGGGCGAGAACAGCCACAGACAGGCAGACGGGGACCGGGCGGGAACAGCCACACACGGGCAGACGGGTACCGGGTGAGAACAGCCACACACAGGCAGACGGGGACCGGGCGGGAACAGCCACACACGGGCAGACGGGGACCGGGCGGGAACAGCCACATACAGGCAGACGGGGACCGGGCGGGAACAGCCACACACAGGCAGATGGGGACCGGGCGGGAACAGCCACACACAGGCAGACGGGGACCGGGCGGGAACAGCCACACACGGGCAGACGGGGCCGGGTGAGAACAGCTAGCAAAACAGCACAACACACTAATGTATTGAGGCCGTCGACTTGAAAATGTTCCAAAGGTATTCAGATCAGACGAACATCATCGACCAATCGTAGCGATAGCGGCGATAATGCTACCGTGGAATGCGGGGTATGGCAAGGGATAAACAGGACACCGTACGGCGGGCTACGACCCCGCCATATCAGCGGATACATACAGACTTGAGCTGTGGTACATCACTGGCCGCTGGCAGTGGCGGGCACCGCTATGTTGCACCATGACCAGAACGACCGGTATCGATCGACTCCCTGAATGTGCCCCACGCCTAGATAATCAACTCAACAGTTTGCTCCAAGTCGGAACTGCTCGGCTGCTATCACTGAGAGACAGCGCCACTACGCTGGGTCTCCGCAACTCGCTAAGTTGCAAGACGTCCGTCTCGCTCCAGCCCTCGCAGCTCAGCTGTACCCATATGCGAGCAGACCGTTCGATTGATACTTTGGGCTGACGGGCGCATCAGACGGCGATAGTTGCCGGCCTGCAGGGGCCGTGCTGCGGGACGGCAGTGCCCAATACCAGCAGCGGCCCGTGACATACTGCAGGTGAATCCCAGGGTCTGTGCTGCGGGACGGCAGTACCCAATACCAGCAGCGGCCCGTGACAGACTGCAGGGGCCGTGCTGCGGCACGGCAGTGCCTAACACCAGCAGCGGCCCGCGACAGACTGCAGCTCAATCCCGTATGGACACGCGCTGATGTTTCGGAACCATGACCTACTGCAAGGCGTGCAACACAAGCCTGAGCTGCACTATCGACACCATCAATGTGATTGCTTCAATGCTATTCCAGAGCGCGTGGGCACCAACGGTGCACGACTCCATATAACCCAACATGAGTCATCTATGATTACCATCACTATCACGACCATTGCGACTGGTGCCATTCAGGGGGGGGGCACCGACAGTGCACGAATGCATGTCGCCTAACATCAGCCATCTATGATCGCCATCGCCATTACCACCATTGTGTCTGGCTCCACTTGATGCTGCGTGTCAGGATGAAGCCCGGACAGGACACGATCGCGTGACGCCCACCACCAGACGATTCCCGGAGGACACCGGCAGGTCACACCGGCCCCCCGACAGGACACGATCGCGTGACGCCCACCACCAGACGATTCCCGGAGGACACCGGCAGGTCACACCGGCCCCCGACAGGACACGATCGCGTGACGCCCACCACCAGACGATTCCCGGAGGACACCGGCACGGTCATGCCGGCCGCCGGCCGCACCTGGTTCTTCAGCTGTCGGAGCTGCACTTTGCTGGACGCCTCCGAGCGGGCCTTCTCCAGCTGCATCTGCGTGTCCTTGAGCAGGGCGCGGGTGCGCTTCAGGTCGCGCTTCAGCTTCAGGATCGCCTCCTGGTCGTCGTGGGTGATGGTGCGCTCGTTGAGCGTGATGATGCGCCGCTCCAGCTCGTGCCTCTCGCGCACCAGCGCCGTGCGCTCCTCGTGCTCCGTCTCCAGCTGCGCCTCCAGAGCTGGACACGTGGACAGTGTCACACACACAGGCCTGAGCCTCCAGAGCTGGACACGTGGACAGTGTCACACACACAGGCCTGAGCCTCCAGAGCTGGACACGTGGACAGTGTCACACACACAGGCCTGAGCCTCCAGAGCTGGACACGTGGACAGTGTCACACACACAGGCCTGAGCCTCCAGAGCTGGACACGTGGACAGTGTCACACACACAGGCCTGAGCCTCCAGAGCTGGACACGTGGACAGTGTCACACACACAGACCTGAGCCTCCAGAGCTGGACACGTGGACAGTTCACAAAAGGCCGAGCAGAGCTGGACACGTGGACAGTGTCACACACACAGGCCTGAGCCTCCAGAGCTGGACACGTGGACAGTGTCACACACACAGGCCTGAGCCTCCAGAGCTGGACACGTGGACAGTGTCACACACACAGGCCTGAGCCTCCAGAGCTGGACACGTGGACAGTGTCACACACACAGGCCTGAGCCTCCAGAGCTGGACACGTGGACAGTGTCACACACACAGGCCTGAGCCTCCAGAGCTGGACACGTGGACAGTGTCACACACACAGACCTGAGCCTCCAGAGCTGGACACGTGGACAGTGTCACACACACAGACCTGAGCCTCCAGAGCCGCGCGCGCGCGCGCGCACGCGCGCACACACACACACACACACACACACACACACACACACACACACACACACACACACACACACACACGCACGCACGCACGCACGCACGCACGCACGCACGCACGCACGCACGCACGCACGCACGCACGCACGCACGCACACACACACACACATGCACGCGTGCACACACATGCGCGCGCGCGCACACACACACACACACACGACACGCACGCACGCACGCACGCACGCACGCACGCACGCACGCACGCACGCGCGCAAATCGAACTGGGCAGGTGGACCAGACTGTCAAGCTAGAGCTATATTGCCTTTGCAGTCGATGCGCCCCTAAACTACAATACTGTCAAGCTAGTTACTTTGCTTGACGTAATTTTATAAACAGCTATCGCTGGCACCCGGTTGATAGCGAGAAGCCTAGTTGACTCCATAATACCTCAACACCCAATCTACCTATTTCACACACTCAAATAATATTTTCAAGGTCACTCGAGCATCATGAATAGTTCAGTGGTAACCTGACGATATACCGAATCGTGCTTGAAACGCCATGCGAAGAATGCCCTTCCTTAGACTTAATGTCAGCGAATAATACCCTGGGTATATATCTGAATTCACATAGTGATGTGGGCTTCAATTCAGCTGATATATTCATCAGGTGCTCCAAACATTGGGTGAGGTTAACTACTTAAGCAGCTGAGCTAGAACGAGGTCAGCCATCCAATTCAGCCTCACAGCCAATCAGCCTGCGGCGGTCACCTTTGAGTTTCTTGATGCTGCTCAGTCGCACGTCCTCGGCCTCCTCGTCCTTCTGCGTCATCTCCCGACGGTGCTCCTTGCGCATCTGCTCGACGCTCATCTCGAGCCGCAGCTTGGCCTGCTCGAGCAGGCTCACCTGGCCGGCCAGCTCGTCCAGCTCCTCCTCCTGCTCGGCACACTTGTGCTGCAGCTCGAGTCGCGAGCGGCGCAGCGCGGCCGCGTCGTCCTCGGCGCCGCCGCACTGGCCCAGCTCGTCCAGCTCGCGCCGCAGGGCCGACACCTTCTCCTCCTGCATCTCCAGCTCGAGCCGCATCGCCTGAGGTCACAGCGCGCCCTCGTGTCAGTCGGAGCCGGAGCAGGTCACAGGCACAGGTCGTCCGTCACTGGGGGAGTCGCCGTGCCGAGACTCCTCACGGATAGAGGCGGCGGTGGATTGGTGCTTTATAGGGTGCGCCGATTACTTGCTCACGGGGCAGCAGGGACATTGGGTGAGGGCAGACGGCGCTACAGACGTGCTGAGGTCTCTGATCCATCACAAACAATGAGGGCAGACGGCGCTACAGACGTGCTGAGGTCTCTGATCCATCACAAACAATGAGGGCAGACGGCGCTACAGACGTGTTGAGGTCTCTGATCCATCACAAACAATGAGGGGAGACGGCGCTACAGACGTGCTGAGGTCTCTGATCCATCACAAACAATGAGGACAGGCGGCACTACAGACGTGTTGAGGTCTCTGATCCATCACAAACAATGAGGGGAGACGGCGCTACAGACGTGTTGAGGTCTCTGATCCATCACAAACAATGAGGGCAGACGGCACTACAGACGTGTTGAGGTCTCTGATCCATCACAAACAATGAGGGCAGACGGCACTACAGACGTGTTGAGGTCTCTGATCCATCACAAACAATGAGGGGAGACGGCACTACAGACGTGTTGAGGTCTCTGATCCATCACAAACAATGCAGCACGTCAGTGGCCACACGGCAGGTTATACGCCACGTGGTAACGTTGGTCACGGAGTGCACATCACGTGGTTACGCTGGTCACGGAGTACACGCAACGTGGTAACGTTGGTCACGGAGTGTACGTCACATGGTTACGCTGGTCACGGAGTACACACCACGTGGTAACGCCGGCCACGGAGTGTACGCCACGTGATAACGTTGGTCACGGAGTACATGCCACGAGTACTAGTGGGAACGCTAGTCGCGCTCCAACACTGGGACCCCGTGCCTCCATTCAGATTAAGCGGTTGGCGCGGGTCGACCGCCGCACGTGTTCAGGTCACGTGACCAGCGGGACGGCACGATCCGACTTCGGAACGCACCTGGCTGCACGGCAGGTCGTGCAAACACCATGCACCGTAACGAGATCAGTGCAAACAAACACCGCCAACGAAACAATAAACAAATACAACGTCTGATAGTCGCACCAACACATTTACATGCTTGCATGGTGCCTTTTTCCTAGGGCACCGTTGCACCAACATTTATCTTCGATAACGTCTGTGATGACAGCGTGTTGAATACATAGCATGCTGATTACACAACCCGGAGCTTATTCCGCAGTTACACAACCCGGAGCTTATTCCGCAGTTACACAACCCGGAGCTTATTCCGCAATTACACAACCCGGAGCTTATTCCGCAGTTACACAACCCGGAGCTTATTCGGCAGTTACACAACCCGGAGCTTATTCCGCAGTTACACAACCCGGAGCTTATTCCGCAGTTACACAACCCGGAGCTTATTCGGCAGTTACACAACCCGGAGCTTATTCCGCAGTTACACAACCCGGAGCTTATTCCGCAGTTACACAACCCGGAGCTTATTCGGCAGTTACACAACCCGGAGCTTATTCGGCAGTTACACAACCCGGAGCTTATTCGGCAGTTACACAACCCGGAGCTTATTCCGCAGTTACACAACCCGGAGCTTATTCGGCAGTTACACAACCCGGAGCTTATTCGGCAGTTACACAACCCGGAGCTTATTCCGCAGTTACACAACCCGGAGCTTATTCGGCAGTTACACAACCCGGAGCTTATTCGGCAGTTACACAACCCGGAGCTTATTCGGCAGTTACACAACCCGGAGCTTATTCGGCAGTTACACAACCCGGAGCTTATTCGGCAGTTACACAACCCGGAGCTTATTCGGCAGTTACACAACCCGGAGCTTATTCGGCAGTTACACAACCCGGAGCTTATTCGGCAGTTACACAACCCGGAGCTTATTCGGCAGTTACACAACCCGGAGCTTATTCCGCAGTTACACAACCCGGAGCTTATTCGGCAGTTACACAACCCGGAGCTTATTCGGCAGTTACACAACCCGGAGCTTATTCGGCAGTTACACAACCCGGATCTTATTCGGCAGTTACACAACCCGGAGCTTATTCCGCAGTTACACAACCCGGAGCTTATTCCGCAGTTACACAACCCGGAGCTTATTCCGCAGTTACACAACCCGGAGCTTATTCGGCAGTTACACAACCCGGAGCTTATTCGGCAGTTACACAACCCGGAGCTTATTCGGCAGTTACACAACCCGGAGCTTATTCGGCAGTTACACAACCCGGAGCTTATTCCGCAGTTACACAACCCGGAGCTTATTCGGCAGTTACACAACCCGGAGCTTATTCGGCAGTTACACAACCCGGAGCTTATTCGGCAGTTACACAACCCGGAGCTTATTCGGCAGTTACACAACCCGGAGCTTATTCCGCAGTTACACAACCCGGAGCTTATTCCGCAGTTACACAACCCGGAGCTTATTCGGCAGTTACACAACCCGGAGCTTATTCCGCAGTTACACAACCCGGAGCTTATTCCGCAGTTACACAACCCGGAGCTTATTCGGCAGTTACACAACCCGGAGCTTATTCGGCAGTTACACAACCCGGAGCTTATTCCGCAGTTACACAACCCGGAGCTTATTCCGCAGTTACACAACCCGGAGCTTATTCGGCAGTTACACAACCCGGAGCTTATTCGGCAGTTACACAACCCGGAGCTTATTCCGCAGTTACACAACCCGGAGCTTATTCCGCAGTTACACAATCCGGAGCTTATTCGGCAGTTACACAACCCGGAGCTTATTCGGCAGTTACACAACCCGGAGCTTATTCCGCAGTTACACAACCCGGAGCTTATTCCGCAGTTACACAACCCGGAGCTTATTCCGCAGTTACACAACCCGGAGCTTATTCGGCAGTTACGCAACCCGGAGCTTATTCCGCAGTTACACAGCCCGGAGCTTATTCGGCAGTTACACAACCCGGAGCTTATTCCGCAGTTACACAACCCGGAGCTTATTCCGCAGTTACACAACCCGGAGCTTATTCCGCAGTTACACAACCCGGAGCTTATTCGGCAGTTACACAACCCGGAGCTTATTCCGCAGTTACACAACCCGGAGCTTATTCGGCAGTTACACAACCCGGAGCTTATTCGGCAGTTACACAACACGGAGCTTATTCCGCAGTTACACAACCCGGAGCTTATTCCGCAGTTACACAACCCGGAGCTTATTCGGCAGTTACACAACCCGGAGCTTATTCCGCAGTTACACAACCCGGAGCTTATTCCGCAGTTACACAACCCGGAGCTTATTCCGCAGTTACACAACCCGGAGCTTATTCCGCAGTTACACAACCCGGAGCTTATTCCGCAGTTACACAACCCGGAGCTTATTCCGCAGTTACACAACCCGGAGCTTATTCCGCAGTTACACAACCCGGAGCTTATTCCGCAGTTACACAACCCGGAGCTTATTCCGCAGTTACACAACCCGGAGCTTATTCCGCAGTTACACAACCCGGAGCTTATTCCGCAGTTCGTAATGTATGTCATGGCGTCTATAACCGAGTCCAAGGACGGCAATTGCCCCCCGCCATTGTTCCATTCATTCACGACACGCCGGGCTACACGTGAGCTCCAAACCCGGCACGACATGGTACGGTACGGACAGACAACTGATCCACCTCCACACAGCTCCAAGGTGAGGTACGGTACGGACAGACAACTGATCCACCTCCACACAGCTCCAGGGTGAGGTACGGTACGGAGAGACAACTGATCCACCTCCACACAGCTCCAGAGTGGGGTACGGTACGGACAGACAACTGATCCACCTCCACACAGCTCCAGAGTGGGGTACGGTACGGAGAGACAACTGATCCACCTGCACACAGCTCCAGGGTGGGGTACGGTACGGACAGACAACTGATCCACCTCCACATAGCCCCAGGGTGGGGTACGGTACGGACAGACAACTGATCCACCTGCACACAGCTCCAGGGTGGGGTATGGTACGGGCAGACAACTGATCCACCTCCACACAGCTCCAAGGTGAGGTACGGTACGGGCAGACAACTGATCCACCTCCACACAGCTCCAGGGTGGGGTACGGTACGGACAGACAACTGATCCACCTCCACACAGCTCCAAGGTGAGGTACGGTACGGACAGACAACTGATCCACCTCCACACAGCTCCAGGGTGGGGTACGGTACGGGCAGACAACTGATCCACCTCCACACAGCTCCAGGGTGGGGTACGGTACGGGCAGACAACTGATCCACCTCCACACAGCTCCAGGGTGGGGTACGGTACGGGCAGACAACTGATCCACCTCCACACAGCTCCAGGGTGAGGTACGGTACGGAGAGACAACTGATCCACCTCCACACAGCTCCAGAGTGGGGTACGGTACGGACAGACAACTGATCCACCTCCACACAGCTCCAGGGTGAGGTACGGTACGGAGAGACAACTGATCCACCTCCACACAGCTCCAGAGTGGGGTACGGTACGGACAGACAACTGATCCACCTCCACACAGCTCCAGGGTGGGGTACGGTACGGCAGACAACTGATCCACCTCCACACAGCTCCAGGGTGAGGTACGGTACGGAGAGACAACTGATCCACCTCCACACAGCTCCAGGGTGGGGTACGGTACGGACAGACAACTGATCCACCTCCACACAGCTCCAGGGTGGGGTACGGTACGGACAGACAACTGATCCACCTCCACACAGCTCCAGGGTGGGGTATGGTACGGACAGACAACTGATCCACCTCCACACAGCTCCAGGGTGGGGTATGGTACGGGCAGACAACTGATCCACCTCCACACAGCTCCAAGGTGAGGTACGGTACGGGCAGACAACTGATCCACCTCCACACAGCTCCAGGGTGGGGTACGGTACGGACAGACAACTGATCCACCTCCACACAGCTCCAAGGTGAGGTACGGTACGGACAGACAACTGATCCACCTCCACACAGCTCCAGGGTGGGGTACGGTACGGGCAGACAACTGATCCACCTCCACACAGCTCCAGGGTGGGGTACGGTACGGGCAGACAACTGATCCACCTCCACACAGCTCCAGGGTGGGGTATGGTACGGGCAGACAACTGATCCACCTGCACACAGCTTAAGAGTGGCCAATGCGCCCAATGGTGACGATGAAGATGCCAATCTGTAATCTCCGCTTTGGGTGAATTTGGCGCGAACTCAGGCCATTTTGCGATTTTCGAACTGTATTTTGATAAACTTGTTTCAACGATCTGAAACATTGCCACCATTGAAACAAGGGTTCAAACTGATAGGCGTCGCACAGCCATTATCCAAGGTTGAAACCATTATCGAGAAGTAAAATATGCAAGAATTACTGCAGATGTTCATGCTGAGTGGTGGCTACGCCTGTGAGTAGCTACGTCGAGACCGGGTTTGGCGACGCCTCCGGGTGTTTTCGTGTAGCATGGTATCCTGAGATCCTCCCTGCTCATACGCCCATGTCTCTACTATCTGCGCAGCAAGATGTAATATAGTGCGGCGTGGCAGCAATCTCATGGAACAGAATGTATTGGACAAAAACATTCTACGGCCAACATTTACGAAATCACCACTTTAAGAGTCCGACCATATAACACTCCTCAGCGTTCGCCCACAATGCAATACGATCCGATGGGACGACCCAATGGGGTCAACGCACCCTAACGCCAATGAAGTCGATGTGCCCTAAAGCCCTAATAGCTAACTAACGCACCCTAACCCGCCCTAACCCGGCGCGGCGGTACGGCGCGGCCAGGCCCCAAGCCACAACGGAATGCCCTAATGGCTGCGCTGCAGACCACAGGAGCTCCAGCACGCGCTCCTCCCTCCCGAACCGTCGCTGACTATCGCAGCACGTCCTCAGCGGTGGTCAGCGCGAGCCCACCGTCCCGGGCCGGCCGACCAGCTTCCCTACCAGAGTTGCACGCCTCTTGGAAAGAGCACCAATGTTGAAAACAAAGCCGCTCTCAGCTGCGACTTGGCCAGGTCACCGTTCCGTTCGGCCGCCGCCGCGGAGCACGGCAGCGGCTCAGGCTGACTGGTCCCGTTGTCCGGGCACGGCAGCCGCTCAGGCTGACTGGTCCCGTTGTCCGGGCCCGGCAGCGGCTGCGGCTGCGGCCGCGGAGCACGGCAGCGGCTCAGGCTGACTGGTCCCGTTGTCCGGGCCCGGCAGCGGCTGCGGCTGCGTTGATGTGGATCGAGAGCGTGGCTGGCGCCAGCGCCGGCCCGCCGCTGAGCCGGCCGGCTGTGTCGGCCGACACCGGCAGCGGCTCACATGGCCGGAAGGCGCGCCATTTCACGCCTGGCCGCGCCGTACCGCCGCGCCGGCCGGCCACCGACACACCACAACCGACACAGACACAGAAACCAGACACGCCCACAGCGAAAACCGCGCCAGTCAAGACGGCGCGCCAACCACGTCTGCTGCTCGGCCAGGAGCCTGCAGTGATGCCTCCAACTATGAGAAAAGGATTTCGTCGAGATGTGTAGGCCAATGAATAAACCTATAAAAATGTAATGATATTCGTTTTATCTTTTTGTGGTATGTTCATTTACATAGTATCGCCTTATATTACCAACGTGAGGTGTTACGTCACAGGGCCAGGAATCTGGGTACCAGCCGCGGTACAGTGACTGTACACCGACAACACAGTGGCCGGCCATGGTACAGTGGCTGTACAACGACCACACAGCGGCCGTACACCGACCACACAGTGGTTGGCCGTGGTACAGCGGCTGTACACCGACAACACAGTGGCCGGCCATGGTACAGTGACTGTACACCGACCACACAGTGGCTGGCCGTAGTACAGTGGCTGTACACCGACAACACAGTGGCCGGCCATGGTACAGTGGCTGTCCACCGACCACACAGTGGCTGGCCGTGGTACAGTGGCTGTACACCGACCACAGTGGCCGTAGACCGACCACACAGTGGCTAGCCGTGGTACAGTGGCTGTACACCGACCACACAATGGCTGTACACCGACCACACAGTGACCAGCCATGGTCGACGATGGTAAACAGTGGCCGCTGGATAACATCACAAGACACACCAATCACCTGAACTCCCACCGACCGCCCCCCTCCCCCTCCACTGGATAAACCACGGAATGGCTGACACGATGATGCCTCCACCGGC
This sequence comes from Ashinkailepas kermadecensis, assembly GCA_034440615.1. Classification (NCBI taxonomy): domain Eukaryota; kingdom Metazoa; phylum Arthropoda; class Thecostraca; family Neolepadidae; genus Ashinkailepas; species Ashinkailepas kermadecensis. The sequence continues at coordinate 212,660 of JAOTOM010004323.1, read as the reverse complement.
GAAAAATGCCTTACCTGAGTAAAATATGGCTGTCAGAAGCCGAAACTGAAGGGAATATACGAGATTGTCTTAAAAGGGTGTACTCGAAATAAACAGTGTATTCTTCAAACCACCTGAAATCACAACATTAATTCCATTGACGTGAAACCTTAACGTCAACCAGCCAGGTTTAGGCTTGAATGTGTCCGAAGATCCAATAATCGGTCAGGCATCTATAGGGGGCGTAATGCAAGCACAAGCCAGTTCAATCAGGATTTCAAGGCGGACAAAATCGTCCTTTAACACGCACCCTGGAGGGCCTCTGAAAATTACGCGCACTGGAGGGGGGGGGCGGATTCCGCCCCCCCTAAGGTCTCGGCTCCTAATAAAGCTGGAGGAACGAAATTCGCAGGGTGCATGGGTACAGTAGTGAACTCTATTGTGTGCAAATTTCATGACCTTAGGTCAATACCTTCAAGGTCAAATGAGGTCAAATTTGCAAAATTTTCTGGTTTTGCGTGGCTTGGCTTGTCATCGTTATGGATCGCTGTGAGTGTGTTTAAATGCTCCAAAATGGGCATCAATGATGTTTTGGACATTACTAATGATGCAATGCAGATGCCAGACCCAACATTTGACCGCAGGTCACCTATATAGCACCACTTTATCAGGTCAGTTACCTGTTCCAGTTACCGGAACCGGGCCGCCCGCCCGACTGCTCCGTCGGGCAGCTCGGAGCAATCGGCTTCGTGAAGAAAGGAGTGAAGTACATGAATAAAGTATGGAAACGCAATAACAAACAGTACAAATGACAAACAGTAGTGCATTTATGACAACATTCCAGTTGATCAAGTTTGGTTCCATTAACCTGTCATGAACTTGACCTGACTTGACCTCGGTGACCTAACATGACCTTGAAACTATATAGCATATCAATAGACATCAAACAAGTCGCTAGTGTTCTCAAGAACACTTCCCTTTTGCGAATATACGGGAAGCGCATAAGCGCCGATTTTTTTGTGGTCTGGCGCTAGAATTTGTTTTGACTTTAACGGCCCCTAACTTGAAAATTATTCGGCCGATTTCCATTTTTCTTACTTTAAACGATGCGCCGTTCATTTCTAAGCAGGTACGCAGAAAATCGCGTATATCGACCGTTAAAATCTGCAGTTATTTACGAAAAATCCGAGGGGTGGGCGGATTTCGCCCCCCTCCAGTGCGCGTGTAAAGAGGAATAAATGCACTCACGGCCATAGTTATAACTTTGGCCAATTTTGTGTTTCCTTCATCTTGGCTTACATGGTGGCTCCGTTGGTCTCCTTTATCACGTGCAAACTTGTTGCGCTACAATTGCACCTGAGCCATCCGGGGAATATAACAGAAACATCCCGGTCAGAGTTCGACACACGCATTTACATTTTATTGATAATGTTATATGGCAAATGTTCAGTGTGCATCTAAGTGGGAGTGCGGTGGTGGGTAAAGCAGCACTGCAATACAAGGCGATACTAAGCAAATGAAAATACCCCCAAAAAGATCAAACTAATATCACTGCATTTCCAGGTTTCGAAATCTTTTTCTCAGTCAGATTAGCCACACAGAATCCCTTTGGTATTCAATCAAGCTCCAACGTACGCATTCGTCGGAAATAAAAATAACCACATGTTGAGGCATCGCTTTGGACGAAAGGTTGAATGCGACAATAAACCGCAAAGACCAACAGCAGTGGCCACATCGCCACACACCAGGACAAATACGACGCACATCACGAGCGAAGGTATTCACCGCGTGGGAGCCGTGGGAGCGGTGGGAGCTGTGGGATCGCCACCAAACCATCACGTACTGCACGCGGCCACAGCACGCTTTCCACCTCCAGCAGCAACTTTTACTGGATTTCTCCAGCTACGCCAGCGATCACGAGCAGCTCCGGTGACTAAGGCTGCCGTCTGAAGTCCAAGCACTCATCAGATCTCAGCCGCCCTGGTCTGCCGCAGGGCGCGGTGATCACCCTTGAGTGCCTCTTAGAGCGCATGAGTAAACAAGGTCAGGCTAGGACCGCCTACTGCTTAGTAATCAGGCATTCGCCTACCTCCTCCCCTCCCTCTCTCCCGCTCGGCAGGTGGCGGCATCGGAAACTCGAAACTCCGGCTGCGATGCTAATTTTGCGGGCGACAGCCATGCACGCCGCGTCGACACGTCGATACTGGGAGCTCTGGTGCACTCGAGCAGGTACACCAGATACTGGGAGCTCTGGTGCACTCGAGCAGGTACAGATACTGGGAGCTCTGGTGCACTCGAGCAGGTACACCAGATACTGGGAGCTCTGGTGCACTCGAGCAGGTACAAGCCACCACGCCGCGTCGACACCAGATACTGGGAGCTCTGGTGCACTCGAGCAGGTACAAGATACTGGGAGCTCTGGTGCATTCGAGCAGGTACAAGCCACCACGCCGCGTCGACACGTCGATACTGGGAGCTCTGGTGCACTCGAGCAGGTACAAGCCACCACGCCGCGTCGACACCAGATACTGGGAGCTCTGGTGCACTCGAGCAGGTACACAGATACTGGGAGCTCTGGTGCACTCGAGCAGGTACAAGCCACCACGCCGCGTCGACACCAGATACTGGGAGCTCTGGTGCACTCGAGCAGGTACAGATACTGGGAGCTCTGGTGCACTCGAGCAGGTACAAGCCACCACGCCCGTCGACACTGGGAGCTCTGGTGCACTCGAGCAGGTACAAGCCACCCGTCGACACCAGATACTGGGAGCTCTGGTGCACTCGAGCAGGTACAAGCCACCACCCGCGTCGACACCAGATACTGGGAGCTCTGGTGCACTCGAGCAGGTACAAGCCACCACGCCGCGTCGACACCAGATACTGGGAGCTCTGGTGCACTCGAGCAGGTACAAGCCACCACGCCGCGTCGACACCAGATACTGGGAGCTCTGGTGCACTCGAGCAGGTACAAGCCACCACGCCGCGTCGACACCAGATACTGGCTGGTGCACTCGAGCAGCGACACCAGATACTGGGAGCTCTGGTGCACTCGAGCAGGTACAAGCCACCACGCCGCGTCGACACCAGATACTGGGAGCTCTGGTGCACTCGAGCAGGTACAAGCCACCACGCCGCGTCGACACCAGATACTGGGAGCTCTGGTGCACTCGAGCAGGTACCTAGCAACAAGCCACCACGCCGCGTCGACACCAGATACTGGGAGCTCTGGTGCACTCGAGCAGGTACACCAGATACTGGGAGCTCTGGTGCACTCGAGCAGGTACAGATACTGGGAGCTCTGGTGCACTCGAGCAGGTACACCAGATACTGGGAGCTCTGGTGCACTCGAGCAGGTACAGATACTGGGAGCTCTGGTGCACTCGAGCAGGTACAGATACTGGGAGCTCTGGTGCACTCGAGCAGGTACAGATACTGGGAGCTCTGGTGCACTCGAGCAGGTACAAGCCACACGCCGCGTCGACACCAGATACTGGGAGCTCTGGTGCACTCGAGCAGGTACAAGCCACCACGCCCGTCACACCAGATACTGGGAGCTCTGGTGCACTCGAGCAGGCACCCCGTCACACCAGATACTGGGAGCTCTGGTGCACTCGAGCAGGTACACCGCGCACAAGATACTGGGAGCTCTGGTGCACTCGAGCAGGTACAAGCCACCACGCCGCGTCGACACGTCGATACTGGGAGCTCTGGTGCACTCGAGCAGGTACACCAGATACTGGGAGCTCTGGTGCACTCGAGCAGGTACAAGCCACCACGCACGTGTCGCACCACAGCGAGCCGCCCACTAACTGTAGTGTTCCACCTGCTCAGTGACCTCACCACAGGAGGCCGCCCACCAACTGTAGTGTTCTGCCTGCTCGGTGACCTCACCACAGGAGGCCGCCCACCAACTGTAGTGTTCTGCCTGCTCGGTGACCTCACCACAGGAGGCCGCCCACCAACTGTAGTGTTCTGCCTGCTCGGTGACCTCACCACAGGAGGCCGCCCACCAACTGTAGTGTTCCGCCTGCTCAGTGACCTCACCACAGGAGGCCGCCCACCAACTGTAGTGTTCCGCCTGCTCAGTGACCTCACCACAGGAGGCCGCCCACCAACTGTAGTGTTCCGCCTGCTCGGTGACCTCACCACAGGAGGCCGCCCACCAACTGTGGTGTTCCGCCTGCTCAGCATCAGCTCGAGTGCTTTCACCGAAATACATCGCGAATTCTCATCAGTTTGGTCAGAGCCGGCTGCCGGGGAAGCCGGCTGGCTTGCCTGACCGTCGACAGCGAAAGAGAATGACACCGCTTGCCCTCAATAAAGCCGGCACCGGGTCGGCCCAGAGCTGCGACTGCTCATCTCCGCCCACCGCCACAATGGCCCGGCGCCACACAACGCGTCTCTCCCAGAGCGGCGGGCTGGAGGCTCGGCAACACCGCCACAGCAAAGGGTCAATGGGTCAGAGGCTGTACCACGACACAGAGCCAATGCTACGACATACCAGAGGCTGTACCACGACAGAGCCGACCACGACATACCAGAGCCGATACCACGACATACCACGACAGAGCCGACACCACGACATACCAGAGCCGATACCACGACATACCAGACACCACGACATACTAGAGCCGATACCACGACATACCAGAGGCTGTAACGCGACACAGAGCCAACACCACGACATACCAGAGCCGATACCACGACATACCAGAGCCGATACCACGAAATACCAGAGCCGATACCACGCCATACCAGAGGCTGTACCACGACATACCAGAGGCTGTACCACGACATACCAGAGGCTGTACCACGACATACCAGAGGCTATACCACGACATACCAGAGGCTGTACCACGACATACCAGAGGCTGTACCACGACACAGAGCCGACACCACAACACACCACATCCGACAGCACGAAACAGCAAATGAGCTGACCAATACAAATGCACATGGCACTAATTTACCGACTCACGGCCGACACTACAACACAGCAGAGCCGTCACTGCGAGACACACCGAGTGAATTAGAGCGGTACACGGCGTCCCATCTCTCACTCCACAGCCAACACCACCACACGGGCCAGAGCTGCCACCGCGACACACACCGGGTGAATTAGAGCGGTACACGGCACCCAGTTTCCAGGCTGCAGCCGGCCGGCAACAACAGCTGGCGGGAGCAGGTAGTGCGCGGCAGGCAGTCGGTACGGGACGGTGTGCGGCTCCCAGGGTCGCGCCACCGGTAGCGACCAAACGACCTTAACTGGCCCGACAGGTGCCGCCATCAGCCTGCTTTGTCGGCCAGATCCAGGCACGCCTTGGCATATGCCCTCGGCCGCCTACCACCGCTCCACAGGCGCACAGGCGGACTGTGGCCTGGTCCGACCGGTCGGTGCACATCTGACCACCCGACCACCTGACCACCCGACTACCGACCGGTCGGTGCACACCTGACCACCTGACCACCTGACCGGTCGGTGGTCGGGCCTCGTCAGACCACCGCGGCACTGGTTTGGGGACCCGATGAGGACCCGGTAGCAGTTCGGGGACGAGCTGGAGACCCGGCAGTGGTCAGGGGACGAGCTGGAGACCCGACAGTGGTCAGGGGACGAGCTGGAGACCCGGCAGTGGTCAGGGGACGAGCTGGAGACCCGGCAGTGGTCAGGGGACGAGCTGGAGACCCGGCAGTGGTCAGGGGACGAGCTGGAGACCCGGCAGTGGTCAGGGGACTAGACCCGGCAGTGGTCAGGGGACGAGCTGGAGACCCGGCAGTGGTCAGGGGACGAGCTGGAGACCCGGCAGTGGTCAGGGGACGAGCTGGAGACCCGACAGTGGTCAGGGGACGAGCTGGAGACCCGGCAGTGGTCAGGGGACGAGCTGGAGACCCGACAGTGGTCAGGGGACGAGCTGGAGACCCGGCTGTGGTCAGGGGACGAGCTGGAGACCCGGCAGTGGTCAGGGGACGAGCTGGAGACCCGGCAGTGGTCAGGGGACGAGCTGGAGACCCGGCAGTGGTCAGGGGACGAGCTGGAGACCCGGCAGTGGTCAGGGGACGAGCTGGAGACCCGGCTCGTGTCAGGGGGATGGGAAGGGATGGGAGGGGAGCTGTAGCGCCTCCATCAGTCACGAGGCTCGGCGTATGGCACGTCGCTGAGCACAGCGGCGTGAGGGGACCGTTTGCCGCTGCACATCCTGCTATTGAAACCGGTCCGACATCAGGTGGCCACAAGGCCGCCCCGACCCGGCAGACGGCTGTCAGACGCTGGTGACGGCTATCAGGCTCTGGTGACAACTGTCAGGCTCTGATGACAGTTATCAGACGCTGGTGACAGTTATCAGACGCTGGTGACAGCTGTCAGACGCTGGTGACAGTTATCAGACGCTGGTGACGGCTATCAGGCTCTGGTGACAGTTATCAGACGCTGGTGACAGTTATCAGACGCTGGTGACAGTTATCAGACGCTGGTGACAGTTATCAGACGCTGGTGACAGTTATCAGACGCTGGTGACAGTTATCAGACGCTGGTGACAGCTGTCGGACGCTGGTGACAGCTGTCTCATGGTGGTGACACATGTCATGTGATGACATAAGCTGCCAGGTGACAGGAGTTAGTTGGTACGTGACGGTGATGATGTCGCACACCGCTAAATAAAACATCCGTCCCGCAGGATGTGGCAACACCACAGGCTGTAACGTGCGCGTCGCACGCCAATACAAGACGCTTGTCGGAGTGGGGCGTGTCTGCCGATAAATAATATCGGCGGCGCACGTTGCCAGACTTCCCACTCTCCTACACCACCTCCAGCCGAGCGCATACTGAGTCACTCGACAACTCGGCCACACTCGCCACACACCAACTGGCGCGCAGCTGCCACACGCTGACCAAGATGCCACCGCAGCTGCCACACGCTGACCAAGATGTCGGCCGCTGGTGGCGCACGCTGACCAAGATGCCACCGCAGCTGCCACACGCAGACCAAGATGTCGGCCGCTGGTGGCGCACGCTGACCAAGATGCCACCGCAGCTGCCACACGCTGACCAAGATGTCGGCCGCTGGTGGCGCACGCTGACCAAGATGCCACCGCAGCTGCCACACGCAGACCAAGATGTCGGCCGCAGCTGCCACACGCAGACCAAGATGTCGGCCGCTGGTGGCAGCTCTGGACAGCTGGCGTTAATCGGACCCAAAACCGTCCAACTGCACTCACCACTCTGGCACATACGCCAGCGGCAGAGGCACTTCCACCTGGTTATTCGAAATGTCTACCCAATGGGCGTCAGAGTCCAGCCCAGTTGCGATGACGACCGTACGTCAGCTGCCCCTGGAGTCAGTAGTGTGGCAAGTTCTTGTGATTCATGGAAAGTTGTAGCACACAAGTTCCATTCGGACAGGAATCATCCCTTTGTACATAGACTGTCAGCTATGTCACGGAGGTCAATGCTGTCTTTGCGGAATTATATATCCAACTGTGTACCATTTGAACACCATCTCCGACCGTGGACCACTCGTCACCCTGACCCTGTGCGACTGGTCACCAGCCATGGCCGCCAGGGTCGGCCTGCTCCGGCCCAGCACCACAACTGGTGTACACTGTTGGTTGGTCCAACATTGAAGCGGCCACTAGCCAACTCCCGGGAGCCCAGATCACGTCATTATGGAGCGCTTCCACAGCACGAACGCCGTCGGCCAGTTGTGCAGCAGCTCGGCGGGGGAGGGGAGGGGGACACCAGGGCATGGGAGCATTTCCCAGAACACTTCCGCAATGAAGGTACTTCCAGTTTGTTAAAAGTGTGCATAACCAGTGCGAAGATGATGCAACGATGTCGAACTGGCTTAGATTGGTGAACGGCAACAAAATAACCGCACCGAGTCGAACTACGAATAACCGAACCTGTAGCACACCAGTACAGCTTTGACCAACCGAACCTCTAGCACATCAGTACAGTCTCGAGCAACCAAACCTGGTGCACATCGGCACAGCCTCGAATAACCAAACCTGGAGCACATCGGTACAGCCTCGAATAACAGAACCGGTGGATCGGAACGGAGACAAATTAGGGCGAAATCTCCTCCGCCAATACTTCCATGAATTTGCCTGGCGCGTCTCAGCAATCGGTTCCCTGAACAGAAGTGCAACGGCCTCTGTCGATGCTTGCAGTTCACCCCCAATGGTGGCATGTGAGGGGCCAGTTGGTACGGAATACCGAGAGGCCTGAGGGGCCAGTTAGGACGGGATCCTGAGGGTGCTGAGGGCCAAATTAGGATGGTACCCTGAGGGAGCTAAGAGTTAAGTTAGTACGGAATCATGAGGGACCAGTTATGAGGTTAACGTGAGGGATGAGGGCCCAGTTAAGACTGTACCCTGATGAATTTGAAGGCACAGTTAGGACGGTACCCTGATGGATCTGAGGCCGGGACCCTGGGGGAGCTGAGGGTCCGGTTATGGCGGGATCCTGAGGGGGCTGAGGGTCCGGTTATGGCGGGATCCTGAGGGGACTGAGGGTCCGGTTATGACGGGATTCTGAGGGAGCTGAGGGTCCGGCTATGGTTGGATCTTGAGGGAGCTGAGGGGCCAGTTAGGTCGGTACCATGATAGATCTGAGGGCCCAGTTAGGGTGCGACTGGTGGGGCCTGACGGGCCAGTTAGGGCAAGCCTCAGCCTGGCCGGAACAAGATCACTCCTGCGACAGCCGGTGTCTTCCAGACGGATAACTCCAGCGCAGATCAGGATAGTCCGACACAAACAGGTGCGGTGATCACCGCGAGTCACGGCGCGACGGCTCTGCGTGTTTAATTCCGCCTCATGAATGGCGACTGACAGAGATGGGCGCTGCACTCAGGACGACCTGCGTGCGGCATAGTACGCCCGGACACACAATACAACACAACACCAACATCGCAGCTCATGCCAACCAACAACCAACGGCCCAACAACGACCGGCACACTTCTGTCCGGCGCCGACACCACGGAGGAGATTGGCGGATGGAGCGGAGAGGACTGGACGTGGGCGGACGGAGCGAAGAGGACCGGACACGGCAGACGGAGCGGAGAGGACCGCACTCGGCGGAAGGAGCGGAGAGGACCGGACGCGGCAGACGGAGCGGAGAGGACCGGACGCGGCAGACGGAGCGGAGAGGACCGGACGCGGCAGACGGAGCGGGGAGGACCGGACGCGGCAGACGGAGCGGGGAGGACCGGACGCGGCAGACGGAGCGGAGAGGACCGGACGCGGCAGACGGAGCGGGGAGGACCGGACGCGGCAGACGGGTGGGAGAGGACCGGACGCGGCAGACGGGGTGGGGAGGACCGGACGCGGCAGACGGGTGGGAGAGGACCGGACGCGGCAGACGGGTGGGAGAGGACCGGACGCGGCAGACGGAGCGGGGAGGACCGGACGCGGCAGACGGGGGAGAGACGAAGAGGACCGGACGCGGCAGACGGAGCGGGGAGGACCGCACGCGGCAGAAGGGGGGGAGAACGGAGAGGACCGGGCGGCCTCCTCGGCAGACGGAGCGGGGAGGACCGGACGCGGCAGACGGGTGGGGAGGACACCGACCACGGCACCGGGTCGGCGGAAGGAGCGGAGAGGACCGGACGCGGCAGACGGGTGGGAGAGGACCGGACGCGGCAGACGGGTGGGTGAGAGACGACACGAGCCACGGCACACGGGTCGGCCTCGGCTCGGCAGACGGCCCTGGACCGTGCGAGCCGGCGCGGCACCGGCGCCGCGCGGGGTCGAGGGCACGCCGCGTGACGTGACGTGACGTCACACACACATACAGCGGCGAGGTCAGCCGCCGGCCACACGTTACCGGCCGAGAGGAGCTGCGGGCGCCGCGACCCGCTCAATCTCGCGCCGGAGGCAGTGGGCTCTGCTCGGCTCCCCGTGCCAGCCGCAAGGGCGACGGACGGGCCCCGCCGCTCAGCTGCACTCCGTCCCCCAACAGGCCGAGAGCGGCACCCACTACACGATGCCGTGCAACGGAAGGGAATCATACCGGACTGGGCCGCAGCACGAGTCCAGTGTGAAGATGGCCACATGGCGACAGCCGTGGAGGGACGGAAGGAATCATACCGGACTGGGCCGCAGCACGAGTCCAGTGTGAAGATGGCCACATGGCGACAGCCGTGGAGGGACGGCCTGCGCCGCGGCAGCGGAGACACTGCCGGCAGAGCCTCTGCCGGCGGCCACCTGTCTTGCCAGGCCTGTTTACCAGTGATCTGGGCCACGCGCCGGTACAGGTGACGCCGAGCCGGCGGCCGAGGCCAGCAGCACAGGCGGCCCTGACGCGGCCCAGCCTCGGGCCACATCCGCCCACCACCGGTAGTCCGGCGGCCGACAGTGTCGGCCGAGCACACCCGGATGACGGCCATTGAGCTAATGCAGGAAGTGCAGGCCTGTTCTCCTGGCAACATCGCATTGCAAGATTTCCAATGCACTTCTCCACGATCATCTGACAGTTGGGCAAGGCAGCTCCAGCGTTATCCAGCTGGAATTTGCTCCACGATTTAAGGGTTCGCACCAGAAAAAAGAGCCTGATTGGGATGTTGTTAATCATTGGAGCTTATCCAGTATCCGTGATCCAGGACTGGCTTGGCGATTTTCCCCCAGGAGTCAAGACCCAAACGAGGATAGGATGAATGTTTATTGGTGTGTATGGTCGGCTGGTGCAAAGTTCTGATGGATCATTGGACGAACGACGAACGACTTCAGTGTCGGCAGTTCGGATCCACACGTCTCGCCAGACACACATCACCAAGACTTCGATAACCAATGCTTTGGTGGCAATATGTCTAATAAGTGACGGCGATAGCACTGCTTTGGTGATTCTTCTTCTGATTCTTCTAATTCTTCTAATTCTTCTGATTTTTCGGCGCGGTGAAGGACGCAATTTATTTTGAGACGCTTCTCGATCCATGCTCCCTTTACTAGGGTGCAGTGTAAGCTTGCGTAAGGCACCACGGGATGCAGCTGCGTGTCGTTTGTATCATGGGGACTATCGCGCAACCGCATACCAACAAATACCGCGGCAGTCGTGGCAAATATATCCTCCACACATAGGCCTTATGTAACTAATACAATTAAACGATATTTTTCCTCATTTAATATATCAGCCGGCCCGACGAAGCTCTAGTATTCATCATAATAGTAGCATCATTGACTGCGGGCGGCTGGTGGCTATCCTACTTCAGCGTCAGACATCCGATGAGGAACTATTGGCTTGACAGTTGGGAGAAGGACACGGGAGTTGGTGTGCTTAACTCAGGTGGGACTCTAACGCATCCATATCGTCCTCACCACATACTGTCCCTAGCATAGGCACACTCAAGGTGAGGCATGTAGCACCGCCCGCCGCTAGGAAGCCGAGCACCGCGAAAGTAAGACAAAAGAACAAGGAGCAGCTGAGGGCCTAAGGCAGATAGCCATAGAGCAACTGAGGGCCTAAGGCCTTAGGCCCTGCTGGACCTTGCACGTTGGCTTAATTCCACATAACGAACAGGTCATGCAGAGGGATGGGCATAGACAGCGCTTTACTTACTAACAAGACAATGTGATCGTTACTCTGGGACCCTGACAAATATTTGGGCCATCCACAATAATCCGGTGGCTATTATGCATCGCGTCATCTGGCTCGTACAACATGACAGACGATCGTCAAATCTATAACAATGCAGCCACTAATGTATAACCATGCCGAGCTGCCACACCATACCCGAATACCCACAGCAAGGAGTGCCACAGAGTGGAGTAATGTATAATGGAGTGTCACATATTGGAGGTGTCAACACTGATCAGACTTTGCATTTATTTCCTCAGGATGGGAATGCGACGGTAATTCGATCGGAACAACAGCGGGCACGTGTAACTACTTATGTAGCTGATGGATAGCTATATGTGCCGACGCGCGAGGGTGACTTCCCACCAGGGCGCGCGAACACAATCGAAATTAGACAGCTGGTAACACAATCGAAAGTCAACGCTTGAATATTTTACCCCATCACACTTAACATTTCAATTTAGCATACAAACACTGGACACTGGTAATGCAGAAGCGGTTCCCAATGTAAGGCGTGTACATGTGGCTCGCCCGGAGAAGGAGCGGTTCCCGGTGTAAGGCGTGTGCACGTGGCTCGCCGGGAGAGGGAGCGGCTCCCGATGTAAGGCGTGTATGTGTGGCTCACCCGGAGAACAGTTTTCGTGCGTCAGTTGGCTGAGTGAGAGCCACAGGCAATGACCCATATACGGTGTAATACAGTGCACCTACGAGACGTCAGGTCTGACCGACCGCCGCCGTACCTGTCCCTCGGAGCTGGGGGCGCTGATGATGCTGGTGAACGACTGGCGCGTGCGATCTGACATCTTGACTGGCTGTCGAGTCGGCCTCTCCAATCGCATCCCACCGGTCACACTCGCCATTGGGCCGTTCGGCATGGCTGTCACCGTCCACGTCCACCACACACACTCACCGTCCACGTCCACGTCCACCACACACACTCACCGTCCACGTCCACGTCCACCACACACACACACACGCGCGCGCCCACACGGGCAGGGGCGCGTCAGCCCTGTCGACGTGGCTAGTTGGGCCGCACGCCGTGCGCCCCCGTCACTCCCCGTCACGTCAGTGCGGCGTACTTCCGGCGGTGGTAGCCGACACCGCGCGCGCTCCACACGCCCGGCACGGCCTACTGCCGCCGACACCCCATCCCCGTCCGCTCACCGTCCGCCTTCCGTCGTGCCGAGACCGAGGGCGGTTTTTCCGGTGGACCGGCCTGCGGCCTCCACCGGAGCTCCACCGAGCCGAGCAGGACCAGCCGACCAATCAGCGTTGTCGCCGGCCGCGCTACCGAGCTCCACCCAGGTGAGCGGCGCCGGCACACGCACACACGGCCCGACCGCCGACCGGCGGCACGGTGGGGTGGCGGGGGTGGCCAGGCCCGCGCAGCCCCGACACGGCGGGGATCCCACCAGCCCCGACACGGCGGGGATCCCACCAGCCCCGACACGGCAGGACTCCCACCAGCCCCGACACGGCAGGACTCCCACCAGCCCCGACACAGCAGGACTCCCACCAGCCCCGACACGGCGGGGATCCCACCAGCCCCGACACAGCAGGACTCCCACCAGCCCCGACACAGCAGGACTCCCACCAGCCCCGACACGGCAGGACTCCCACCAGCCCCGACACGGCGGGGATCCCACCAGCCCCGACACGGCAGGACTCCCACCAGCCCAACCAGCCCCGACAGCAGGACTCCCACCAGCCCCGACACGGCAGGACTCCCACCAGCCCCGACACAGCAGGACTCCCACCAGCCCCGACACAGCAGGACTCCCACCAGCCCTGACACGGCAGGACTCCCACCAGCCCCGACACAGCAGGACTCCCACCAGCCCCGACACGGCGGGGATCCCACCAGCCCCGACACAGCAGGACTCCCACCAGCCCCGACACGGCAGGACTCCCACCAGCCCCGACACAGCAGGACTCCCACCAGCCCTGACACGGCAGGACTCCCACCAGCCCCGACACAGCAGGACTCCCACCAGCCCCGACACAGCAGGACTCCCACCAGCCCCGACACAGCAGGACTCCCACCAGCCCCGACACGGCAGGACTCCCACCAGCCCCGACACAGCAGGACTCCCACCAGCCCTGACACGGCAGGACTCCCACCAGCCCCGACACAGCAGGACTCCCACCAGCCCCGACACCGCAGACTCCCAACAGCCCCAACACAGCAGGACTCTCAACAGCTCCGATACAACAGGACTCCGACTAGCCCCGACACAGGAAACTAAAAGTCCTGACGAAGTGGGGCTCAAACCAGGGCTGAACCAGGGGATGTTAACAGCAGCACCACTGACACAGCACAAGCTCGAACAGAACTGGCACAACATCAAGTTGCAATCGCAACACCGATGCACTGGATCTGGAAAAGCTTCACGACACATTCGGCTACCACATCCCTTTAGATTCGAACTAAACACCTTTCTGTCTTAAATCCAACCGAAGTGGCATATTCAATAGAAGCGTTCTGGTTGATTATTTGAGTTTAAGGGCGCGCCGACAGGGTTATTTGACGTCCTAATGGAAACGTTCACTCGGGCGGAGGGAGAGTCTGCCATTTGGGTTTCAACCGATACCATTAGAGCCACCTCGTAATGAACAATTGACGAGGCTAAGTTTTGGCCAGCACGCACAGAGCACAACCGTCCCCACGCCGTCCCGGGACCCTGGTAAGCGCCAGCGTCTGATGATCCAATAACAACTCCGGACCATTCGTCCATCGCTCACTGCTTCTGGACCGTCCGTTTGTCCTTCAACGTCTTTGCACCACCCCACCCGCCGCTCATCGTCTCTGCACCACCCGCCAACCGCCTCCGTACCACCCCTCTCGCGACTCATCGTCTCTGTACCACTCCGCTCATCGCTCTCGCCTCTGCACAACCCCGCTCACCACTCATCGTCTCTGTACCACTCCGCTCATGGTCTCTACACCACCCGCCCACCGCTCACCGTCTCTGCACCACCCCGCCCACCACTCATCGTCTCTGCACCACCCGCCCATCGCTCAGTCTCTGCACTACCCCGCATACCACTCATCGTCTATGCACCACTCCGCTCATCGTCTCTGCGACACCCCGCCCACTGTCTGCACCATCCCGCCCACCGCTCATCTCCCCACCACCCCGATCACCGCTCATCGTCTCTGCACCACCCCGCCCACCGCTCATCGTTTCCGCACCACCCCGATCACCGCTCATCGTCTCTGTACCATCTGCCCACCGCTCACCGTCTCTGCACCACCCCGCCCACCGTCTCTGCACCATCCCGCACACCGCTCATCGTCTCCGCCGTTCACCGCTCATCGTCTCTGTACCACCCGCTCATCACTCATCGTTTCCGGATCACCCCGTCCGTCTCCAGGGTCTCGGAGCCGGCCAGCGTTTCTTGCGGTGTCTCTGAGCCACTGCATCCTTCCCATGGATCCCCGACCCGCCCCAACCATGCGCTGCCGAGATGTCTGGGTCCGGCTAATCACTGGACGTCTCCGAGATATTCGGAGGTATAATCGGAGGTATAATCCGCAGGGTCGGCCGCTCAGCGCCGGGTACCGTCACAGTACCACTACAGTACCACAGTACCAAACTTTACCACACGTTATCAGAGTACTAAGCTGTACCACACACAGGCTCACAGTACCGAACTGTACCACACACAGTCTCAAACTATGCCACATACAAAACCACTATACCACAGTATCACGGTACCACAGTACCAAGCATTACCACACACAGTACCACAGCCACTGTGGGACGGCCCTGATGACCTTATTTGTGGCGAAGTTTGTGACAGTGTTGATGACGGCATTTGTGCTGGTGTTTGCAGAGATGATCGTGGCAATGTTTATGAAGGTGTTTGTCGCGGTGTTCGTGCGATGTTCGTTGTGGTGTTTATAACGGTGCTTCTGGCGATGTTCGTGTCGTTGTTCGTGTCGATGTTTGTGGCGTTTGTGGAGATATTTGGGGCGATGTTCGTGGCGATGTTTGTGGCGATGTTTGTGGCGGTGTTTGTAGCGATATATGTGACGGTGTCCATGGCGGTGTTTGTGGCAGTGTTTGTGGCAGTGTTTGTGACAGTGCTTGTGCCGGTTGCCTGTGTCTGCCGGCCTGCCTTCCAACTCCACAGACACCAACTAACCAGTTCGCCACGACCACACCCATGCCCTGCCCCCGACACCTATCCACGACTGGTGGAATACCACACCCACGTCCTGCCCCCGGACCCCGACACCCATCCATGACTGGTGGCATACCACACCCACGCCCTGCCCGCGGACCCCGACACCTATCCATGACTGGTGTCACACCACGGGCACGACCACACTGACGCCCTACTCTCGGACACCGACACCTATCCATGGATGGTGCCACACCACGGTCACGACCACACTGACGCCCTACTCTCGGACACCGACACCTATCCATGACTGGTGTCACACCACGGCCACGACCACACTGACGCCCTACTCTCGGACACCGACACCCAGTGATAAACTACTCGCTAAATAGGGTGGAATATACCACTCACGGAACACTGAATCGACATCCTACCCCAAGGAATATCGACATCGTGCTTCTTGGTGTGTTTGTGAAGCCTTCATTCCTTGTTTCTAACTGCATCCCGTTTACAAGTATCGTGCTTATGCTCACCATAACATATCCGGGATCGTGATAACGAACATCCTCGAGCGCAATTCCAGGTGAAGGGATTACCTATGATGTGCTATCATATACATAATGGCTTGAAGCATAGGTGTTTGCATCGTTATCGTTCATATCTGTGTCCCCAAATTAGGTACCTCTCAAAACATGTAAAGCAGGAACAGTGAAATGTACGCAATTGTCTAGAAACGTGGTTTGCAGGACTTAACAATTTATTTTAATAACATGATATCCATGGCGATTTCGACATCCTGCTGTAGACGTTTCGACATCTCACATCTAACGAGAAATCATAATTTTAACATTGCCGACACCTACCCACGGATGGTGCCATACCACAGTCACGACACCCACGCCCTGCTCCTGAACACTGACACCTATCCATGGCTGGTGTCACACCACCGTCACGACGGTTACCTTCTGTCTGCCACCATTGTGGCTGAAGGAAGGCAACATTCGCCTGAAACATCAGCTTATGTGGGCCAAGCGTCAACTTCCCCCAACTTGCATCATTATGTGCAGTTCATCAATAGCCTACACACCTTGTTTGCAATGCCAACCTTATCTCAGTTTGGATCGTAACGCACGACAAGCAACACCGCCTTCCTTGCTAGCCTTCCATCTGTGCTCGTGTGTGTTACAACCCAGGGCGAGGGCTTGCACCATCGATCGGTGTAAGCCGACCCAATGCCGGTACGGCTCGGTAGTAGCCGGTACGGCTCGGTAGTAGCTGGTACGGCTCGGTAGATATCGTGAACGCCAGCCGAATGTCTCCCGGCTGCCGCTCCGTTATCTGCTGCGCCTACAGTTAGAGCTGCTACCGTCCAGCCAGCTATTCGGTTTCAGGTCGACAGACTGCACTGGTAGTGGCGCCCAACTGCCCGGGACACATCTCGTCTCGACGGCACCATCCACGGCGGGATACGGACAACACCGCGGCCAGGTCTTGGCAGCTGCCATGTGTAGAAAACAATACACCAATCAGCATTTTCTGTTTTTCTGTCAGCATTTTTCTGTTCTCACCATCACTGCGTTAATTTATCACGGTCAGAAGAGTAGTGATATACTATACAGCACCCTATGGCGCTCCTCCGTCCGACGAGTGGAACCACCAGAGGACCTCCAGCGGGCCATCAGAAAACCTCCAGAGGGCTATCAGAGGGCCGCCAGAGGGCCGCCGGCGGCCGCCTGACCGGCGTGTTGCGGCGCGCGCGCGCACACACGAGAGAGAGAGAGAGAGAGAGAGAGAGAGAGAGAGAGAGAGACAGAGACAGAGACAGAGACAGAGACAGAGACAGAGACAGAGACAGAGACAGAGACAGAGACAGAGACAGAGACAGAGACAGAGACAGAGACAGAGACAGAGACAGAGACAGAGACAGAGACAGAGACAGAGACAGAGACAGAGACAGAGACAGAGACAGAGAGAGAGACAGAGAGACAGAGACAGAGACAGAGACAGAGACAGAGACAGAGACAGAGACAGAGACAGAGAGAGACAGAGACAGAGACAGAGACAGAGACAGAGACAGAGACAGAGACAGAGACAGAGACAGAGACAGAGACAGAGACAGAGACAGAGACAGAGACAGAGACAGAGACAGAGACAGAGACAGAGACAGAGAGAGAGAGAGAGAGAGAGAGAGAGAGAGAGAGAGAGAGAGAGAGAGAGAGAGAGAGAGAGAGAGAGAGAGAGAGAGAGAGAGAGAGAGAGAGAGAGAGAGAGAGAGAGAGAGAGAGAGAGAGAGAGAGAGAGAGAGAGAGAGAGAGAGAGAGAGTTGGGTATAGAGTTGGAGTTGGAGAGAGACAAAGATGACTGGTATATAATAGCACGGAGGAGCGTTATCCACACTTATATGACACGAGTAGTATCCACTTAGAACTCTCAGGGGACCAACCAGAAGCAGTTGATGCGCCCCTAAGCCAAAATAATCAATCAATCAATCTCAGGGCACTGGTGCATATCTCAATGTCAGATTACAATGGTAGTGGATACGAGTTGAGGGTTGGCGGCTGCCAAAGATCATATATTACTCATGAATCAGTACGGTAGTGAATTAACGGCAACGCAGGAGGTTGTTGAGCGCGGGCTAGTATAAAACAGAAACATCCAGACGTGAAAACTCGATCGGGATGTCGCTCTGCTGGGCCCGCACGTCGCATCCATCCAAGTTTGCGTGTTTTGGGGGCCGCAGAAAGTGATTACTTGAGGAGATGCAGAATTTGACCAGACCTACTGACGTTAGTGCCGACCTTCTGTGGACACATCTGCACATGTCTGTCCACTCCCATTGCCTGTCCACTACCCTACTCGTCCACTACCACTACCTATCCAGTGGACAGGTAGTGGTAGTGGACAGTGTCCACTACTACTACCTGTCCACTACCAATACCACTACCTATCCACCACCACTACCTGTCCACTACCATACTCGTCCACTACCACTGCCCGTCCACTATCACTACCTGTCCACTACCACTACCCGTTCACTACCACTACCTGTCTACTATCACTACCTGTACACTACCACTAACTGTTCACTACCACTACCCGTCCACTGCCACTACCTGTACACTACCACTAACTGTCCACTACCACTACCTGTCCACTATCACTACCCGTCCACTACCACTACCTGTCCACCACCACTAACTGTACACTACCACTACCCATCCACTGCCACTACCTGTCCACTGCCACTACCCGTCCACTATCACTACCTGTCCACTACCACTACCCGTCCACTACCACTAACTGTCCACCACCACTAACTGCCCACTACCACTACCCGTCCACTGCTACTATCAGCTGCACGAAAGACAAGTTCGGAACGCTGTCGAAAGCGCTGTCTATGCCTGTCAATGGGACACAGAACTGGCTCAGCCCAGTGCATGTGACTGGAATGTGGCAGTGGACAGTTGCACAGCCAGCGCGCGAGACTGGTATCGCCCGACAAGGACGTGTAGACACACACAGTGCGTGACCGACTCTGGGGCGGCACAGCGCAACTTCCTCCGCCCCACATGGCGGCGTGAAAGTGACAAGAACACCCCTCTCTCTTGGGCCATGGCTCTATACCTCGGACAGCAACGTCACTTCGCCTTTGGAACTCGAGTCCAGGTGTGCTTGCGTCTTTATCAAGAACAACTACTTGCATTAAGCCCGAATTGAGAATACGCTTAATACAACATCGGTATGTGACGTTTAAATATTTGTGTACGCCATCGGCACAGATAATGCTATTAAAAAAACAACAGCAGCGATATAATTATGTTTTAGCGTTCCGAATTATCAGAAAACGCATCAGAATAGCACCCAAAGGAGCAGCCGACCGGCGGCCACAGAGCAACACAAGCCATCGGTGTAGGTACGGCCCCTGGGACTGGGCCAGTCCAGTGTACACCATCGGTGTAGGTACTGCTCCTGGGACTGGGCCGATATAGTGTACACCATCGGTGTTGGTATGGCCCCTGGACTGGGCCGGTCCAGTGTACACCATCGGTGTAGGTACGGCTCTCGAGACTAGGCGGTCCAGTGTACACCATCGGTGTAGGTACGGTTCCTGGGTTGGGCCGATATAGTGTACACAATCGGTGTTGATATGGCCCGTGGGCCTGGGCCGGTCCAGTGTACCCCATCGGTGTAGGTACGGCCCCTGGGACTGGGCCAGTCCAGTGTACATCATCGGTGTAGGTACGGCCCCTGACACTAGGCCGGTCCAGTGTACACTATCGGTGTAGGTACGGCCCCTGACACTGGGCCGGTCCAGTGTACACCATCGGTGTAGGTACGGTCCCTGACACTGGGCCGGTCCAGTGTACACCATCGGTGTAGGTACGGCCCCTGACACTGGGCCGGTCCAGTGTACACCATCGGTGTAGGTACGGCCCCTGACACTGGGCCGGTCCAGTGTACACCATCGGTGTAGGTACGGCCCCTGACACTGGGCCGGTCCAGTGTACACCATCGGTGTAGGTACGGCCCCTGACACTGGATCGGTCCAGTGTACACCGTATTCTGACCGGTTCACCTTACGCTCATGCTGCGAATGTTCTTGCACTACCCAAAGTACGGAGAGCGTCACAGATTTGTACGCAGGTTCGAATGCACGTCGCAACGTTGCATTTCGCTGAGCGCCAGTGGACGAAATTCTGCTGAGCGCAGTCTTCAAGTTATGATTTGAAACGTGTCCACCTCTGCCGTTGCGATATCCAACATAGTTGAACGTTACTGAATCGGCCTTCAAATAATATGACTCGTGAGACCAATATTATACAAGACTAATCATACGGTCACCCATAGAGAGTGGACAACCTTTCTTTCCGATAACTTGCCTTTCGGTCATACAATTCTGGAGATTACTGCTTCATGCTGTGGCTTTGGCACAACAATAACTCCCCTGAACTGGAAGAAGTTTGTAATTATATTGTGAATAGCCAGGTTTCACAAACAGCTGCTGTCGCCCAGTCTAACTCGAGCGGGAGGGCAAGGACCAGGAAAAGTATTGGGTGACCACGAACTCAGTTCATTTTGCAGACATATGTGGCCACATCACGGCGGACATATCTGTCCACATCACGGCGGACATATCTGTCCACATCACGGCGGACATATCTGGCCACATCACGGCGGACATATCTGGCCACATCACGGCGGACATATCTGGCCACATCACGGCGGACATATCTGGCCACATCACGGCGGACATATCTGGCCACATCACGGCGGACATATCGGCCACATCACGGCGGATATACGGCCACATCACGGCGGACATATCGGCCACATCACGGCGGACATATCTGGCCACATCACGGCGGATATATCTGGCCACATCACGGCGGACATATCTGGCCACATCACGGCGGACATATCTGGCCACATCACGGCGGACATATCTGGCCACATCACGGCGGATATATCTGGCCACATCATTGCCGACATATCTGGCCATATCACGGCGGACATATCTGGCCATATCAAGGCGGACATATCTGGCCACATCACGGCGGATATATCTGGCCATATCATCGCAGACATATCCGGCCATACAATTGCAGACATGTCTGGCCATATCACGGCCGATATATATGGCCACATCACGGCGGACATATCCGGCCATATCATGGGAGACACATCTGGCCATATCATTGCAGACATATCTGGCCACGGTCAGATATGTCATCAGACATTCTGAGACGGCTGGTCCGTGGATGCCTGACGTCACACTGGCAGTGGAACATGTTCGAAAACTGTAGACATTGGTAGCGTGACCGCAGAACATTCGAAAACTGTAGACATTGGTAGATGCACTTGATCACTCGTACCGTTGGTCGTTCAGTTTCTCCCACACATTCTGAGATGAATATGTTGTGTGGGTGGAGAATTCCGCCGCACCCCACTAGATCGCAAGCGATAAAATCCATCGAGTAGTTCGTCATCCAGACGCCAGAAACCCGAGACAGCTCCATTAAATCATGTACCATTAAGTCATGATTGATGACCACTCCATTAAATCATCATTCAATTATCATTACATCCAGTTTTGCGCTCCCAGAGAAGATAGATGATGGCGGGGACTACGTTGTTCCAAATCCGAACACTGAACAAAAGAAGCAAATATACCGCGAAGACAAAAGCAATACAAGTATCGAACGCATGATTATCGCAATACAAATGTATTATCGAACAAGCATCCGAACAGTGCTATCTCAATGGCGCATGTTGAGCAAAACCACCCTGTGGATGATACAAACCCAGCCGACAAATAATCCACTCCTAAAGAAGTACCGAATTCTATCTACACCCAGACACGAGCCTGTTTTTAAATCTCCGGTCACGTCTACTGGTCCACAATGTATGTTTCGTTTAGAATATCTAGTGCACGCCATGGGTGTAACCTCTGTGGGACTGGGGCTGGGGTACATGTCTCCCCAATTTCTGAAAAGTGGCGAATTGTCCCCCTTACTTTCTTTCCGTGTCCCTTAAGCCTCAGCTACCTGAGTATGGTCGCCGCAAAATTATACTCAATCATTTATAAAGTGAAAATATATATGCAAGAGAATCACCAAAAAATGCTAGAAACCGATGAAGCCAAGCCACAGGCTATCCGTCGTCACAAAATCTCCGAATGGTAAATCAGCAAACGTTAGAAATGTCTGCTTCCAGACCATTCTTGAATAGCATGAACCTTGGCCATCTTGTGTATTCGCTTCGATGGAAAATTGTGCTTTGCCAGGCAACAAATTTGCATTATCGCAAGGACTTATTATAGTCTTAGGTTGCATTCTCCTGCAAGATATATTGATATATCTTGAACAAACGTGACTCTGGGTGTCTCTGGGTATCTTCAAGACCATGGAGGGGAGTCATGGGCAGCCTTAAGAAAGTACGCCAAGTTAACGTCGTATTCGTATTCAGCGACGTGTTCGCCAGAGGCGTATTTGTATTGGCATCGGCATTCAGCGACGGGTTTATGATCGTTCGAATCAATTACCACAAATGCTTTTGCTTGCACTGAACACGCTGGAAGCGACTACATAGGTCTCACATTACTACCTTAACGGTCAAGGTCCAACGCAAACCGGTTTCTTCGGTTGCCTCCCATTTTTTTCTCCATTTTCACCCAAACCTGCCCAAATCTGGTATCAAGCAATAGCGATGAACCATCGTGTAACATTTAAAAAAGGTACATGTCAAGGACAAACTTCTAGGTCAAAGGATAGCTTGATTTATTAGATGGCGATATTGAAGCGATATCGACCGAACGCGAGGTTCTGTTGCTATCGCTTCAATTTCCATCAAATGGGCGTCATTCGATGTGGCTTGTTATGCGGCATCAAAACGCTAAGCAATCGAGTTATTTGGGCTTTAGGGCGCTTCGACCAGAGTTGATCATATCGAATTATTTTTCATGCGCAAAGGCCAAGCTGATCATCCGGTCCGCTCAATTTTCTTTGGTTTTCGCTCAAACCTATCCAAATCTGGTATCAAGCAATAACCAGTGGTGAACACTCTAGTAACATTTCAAACCGGGACATGCCAAGGTCAAAAACTTGATTGAGTTCTTCGATGACCTCGCGCTTCGTCGCTTTGGCTTCAATTTGAAGAAAATGGATGTCATTGGACGTCGCTTGTGCGGTATCAGAAAGTTAATAATTCGAAATCATCTGGACGGGTCAAAATTCAAGCTGATTTCTTCGGGCGCCTCACGTTTTTTGGGGGGTTTTCGCCCAAGCCTACCCAGATCCACTATCAAGCGATAGTCCATGGTGAACCATCGAGTAACATTTTGAAACCGATATATATCAAGGTCAAACCTCAATGTCAAAGGCTAGTTTGAATTTTTCGAAGTCTTCGCGATTCGTCGCTATGGGTTCGTTAGTTAGTTAGATATTTGGGCTTTAGGGCGCATCGACGAAACGCTATGGGTTCAATTTGCATCAAGTAGGTGTCATTTGACGCGGCTTGTGTCGTATTATAATGTTACCAAATCGAACTAATTTCAAAGGTCAAAGGTCAAACCGATTTTTTGGTCGCCTCGTATTTTTTCGTCGCCATAACCTGCCCACATCTGGTATCAAGCAATAGCCCGTGATGCACCTGGAGTAATATTTCAAACCGGAACATGTCAATTTCAAACCACAAGATCGAAGGATAGTTTAAATTGCTTGATGTCCTCGCGTCTCGTCGCTATGTCTTCAATTTTCATAAAGTGGGAGTCATTCGACGTGCCGTGAGGTACTCCAGCAAACTGTTCAGAAATAACATTAATTTTCAAAGCCAATGGTCGAGCTCATTTCTTCGGTCGCCCAGTGTTTCTTCGTTTTCTCCCAAAGCTTCCCATTTGTGGCATCAAGAGTTAGCCCGTGGGAAACCCTCGAGCAACATTTCAACCCAGGACATGTCAGGTCAAGCCTCAAGGTCAAAGGTTAGTTTTGATTTTTCACAAATTATCGCGTTTCGTCGCTATAGCTTTAATTTGCATTGTGTGGGTGTCATTCGACGTGGCTTGTCGTACGGTATCAGAATGTTGAGATATCGAAATAATTTCACAGGTGTCGAGGGTCCAGTGTGTGTACAATGATTGAGTGTAATAGGAATATGAGGATGAAATCTGTTTCTGTTTGCAGCCGTTGTGATAACAGGCACTCATATCCTATATGACCAGGCGTTCCCCCAATAAATCCGTCATAACCTGCTCGGACGGCGCTCTCATCGCTGGTTAATAATTTACACCGCTACATTGCTGCTCCGGACATATAAAATATATATTTTCAAATTGTCCGCTTTCCTCTTAATGGTTCAACGGAAGCTTTCAAATTTGGAAGAGAAGCCACACGTGAATACGCACAATTTCATAACCAGCCTGAGTTCATAACCACGAGAGAGCAATGTTGTAACCAGGGGTGGATCCAGGAATTGTCATGGGGCACTTGTCTGGAGGGGCGCCACTGCGAAAGCACCTGGAGGGGCACCTCTGGCTGCAAAATTCGAGGGGGCGGGATGCACTCGGCCCTTCCCGAAGGCGCGACTTTCTTTCCAAGGGGGGACCTTTTTCTTTCATAGGGGCGCTTCTGGCTGACAAATTCGAGCGGGTACACCGGAACCTTTTCCGAGGGGCGCTTTTTCCCGGTCTGAGGGTCGCCACCTTCCTCGTGGGGTCCACATGCCCTCGGTGCCACACCCATTATTCGCCCTGGTTGTCATTGTATCGAAATGTGTCCCCGTAAAACAGGAAAGCATGGTCAAGGTTATTGTATGTCCATATTTACTACAATAAAACCATCGTCCAATATTTTGTTTGTCCTGCTACAAGAGGGCAACGTATGACATACTTACAGCATGGCTCGATGGTGATTGTGAAATCGGGCCAGCACATACGACATAAAGCTAGATGTTCATAGGCAGTGAGTGATAAGGAGTGGATATTGCTAATTTTGGCGGAACATTTTGTGGAAAAGTTGCAGTATTAGGTGTTTCAAAAAAATACATTTTCCCTTGGAATACCATGTTTATGAAGATGACTAAGGTGATGCGACGACTTATGTTCTGTGTAAATGCTTAGTTTTCAGGTTGTGAGCAAAATAATGCCAAAAAGGTGCTCTGAGTTAGGTAACATTCCACAAAAATAAATGCTAAAAAATAAAATAAAATCCAACATAACCTAACCTAACCTAGCCCTAACCTACCTTTGGAGAACAAAAATCGCCAAAATAAAATTAGAAAAAATGTCAAGCAACGTATTTTCTGGAAATTCTCAAAATTAAAAAAGAAACCTAACACAGTCTAACCTAACCTAACCTAAGCTGCTTTTGAAGATTTTTTTTTGTGTGTGATTTTTTGTGTGCAAAAATGTTCGGAAACTTTTCGGTATTATTGTGCTTTAAGGTGGTAACAATATTTCTTTTTAACACGCATTTGCCTCCCTAAAGCAAACAAATGGGCCAGCACATACGACATAAAGCTAGATGTTCATAGGCAGTGAGTGATAAGGAGTGGATATTGCAATTTGGCGGAACATTTTGTGGAAAAGTTGCAGTATTAGGTGTTTCAAAAAATACATTTTCCCTTGGAATACCATGTTTATGAAGATGACTAAGGGATGCGACGACTTATGTTCTGTGTAAATGCTTAGTTTTCAGGTTGTGAGCAAAATAATGCCAAAAGGTGCTCTGAGTTAGGTAACATTCCACAAAAATAAATGCTAAAAAATAAAATAAAATCCAACATAACCTAACCTAACCTAGCCCTAACCTACCTTGGAGAACAAAATCCCAAAATAAAATTAGAAAAATGTCAAGCAACGTATTTTCTGGAAATTCTCAAAATTAAAAAGAAACCTAACACAGTCAACCTAACCTAACCTAAGCTGCTTTGAAGATTTTTTTGTGTGATTTTTGTGTGCAAAATGTTCGGAAACTTTTCGGTATTATTGTGCTTTAAGGTGGTAACAATATTTCTTTTTAACACGCATTTGCCTCCCTAAAGCAAACAAATGGGTTAGGTTTGGCTAGGTTAGGTTAGTTTAGGTTTTTAAAGTTCTAAAAATTGTCAAATTAAAAAAAAAATCTTTTTTTCTCCTCATTGCACAGAAAATCAGTGGTCCCATCATCTTAGTCACCTTTATAAACATGGTATTCTGAAGAAGAAAAAAACACCTTATGCTGCAAATTTACCCATTTTGTCCGGAAAACATCATTTTTAACAATGCCAAATCTTAAAACCAGACATTGAAAAAGAAGTGGCTGACATTCAAGGATTTTTTTTTTCGGGGGAGGGGGCTACCCCTCTATCTTGTCCAAACTTACCGCGTCCCTGGTTTGTCCCCCCTCTCCCAATTTCGAAACCGTGGTTACACCCATGGTGCACGCTACAGGCGTACCGGTAAATCTCCCCCCAGCATGGGCACGGATCCACAACCCCAGACCAGCGGAGCATCCTCTCCACTGGCTTGTCTGTCCAATTACCCAATCCAAAATTCAATTACCCACCGAACAATCACGGGCCGCAATACCGCACCACAAATTACCAAAGCACCAGTCGGCAGCACCACAAACAGGCCGGGGCTGAGGTGAGGCGGCACGCGCCCGTCGGCGGCGAACATGCGACGCACGTCGGCTGGGCGCCGCCGTAGCGTCAATAGTGCGTCACAATCGCGGCGCACCGACAGAGCGCTGTCGCCTCTGTCGAACACGGCCAGCTGGCGGCCACGCCGCTGACGTCACGCCCAGTCGCGAGCCCGAGGTGGGCGGAGCAACTGCGGCAGACACAGCCAGGCAGCGCGCACCTTTCGGCTCGCGGCAACCGACGCAATCGGCGCGGAGGCGGCGGCACAACGCCGCTGGAGGCACGCGGCGCGACCTTGGACTACACGACGAGCGGGCGACCTGAGCGCCGCTGGAGGCACGCGGCGCGACCTTGGACTACACGACGAGTGGGCGACCTGAGCGCCACTGGAGGCACGCGGCGCGACGCGACCTTGGACTACACGACGAGCGGGCGACCTGAGCGCCACTGGAGGCACGCGGCGCGACCTTGGACTACACGACGAGCGGGCGACCTGAGCGCCGCTGGAGGCACGCGGCGCGACCTTGGACTACACGACGAGTGGGCGACCTGAGCGCCACTCGCCGCGTGCCCCCCCCCCCCGTCATCCCGTCATCCCGTCATATCCGACACGGTCAGTACTCGGCGGCTGTGTCGGCGCTGCGCCATCCGTACACGGAATTACGGAGCGGAGGTGGCACACACAGTCGGCCGCACCACCAACACCAGCACCAGCACCAGCCCACATGGTGAACTGTGGTGACGCGCACCAGGTGCTGCATGGCTGAACGGCTACTGTTTATATTCGCTGATGATACAGCGCGGGGGGGTGTGCAACGGGGGAAGCAACCAAACTTGTCCTTTACATAGCATGAACATAGCACACTTCATCTCCGACAGTTCGCCGAAAGCGTGGGCGAAGCCCGGGGTGACACACTGTTGGCGGCATGAGAACACCCTCTCGCGACAATGAGCAAAACTCCTATCCATCCCAGCTCCCACCAGATGGCGAACTAAGCTGCGCAATGAGGCTCGCCGTACCTGAACCAACCACGGGTCAGCTCCCAGCAGATGGCAAACCATGCTGCGCAATGAGGATCGCCATGCCTCAACCAACCACAGGCCAGAGGTTTTGAACCCTCTGCTCGATGTCCGGGGTATTTCTTATATGGCTACACCGACTACTCGGCACAATGGCGCTTGCTTACAACACTGCACCACAAGAAGTGAAATGCCACTCGTTTTCAGTCACGTCGTGTCCTCCTTCGCCATATTTGGCACGCCGGATAACGAACCTTTAATTTGTATGGTTCCATAGTTTTCACCCTCATCTTCCACACGATACAGGAACAGTCAACCAGTCAACCAAAATGCAACGTACAGATGCCAGTCGTGTACCAGTGGCGTCTAAACTTTGATCTACGAATTTCCCTCAAACGACCTTGACTACAACATGTCAGAGCTGACGGCTCCCCAGGCTCTGCGTTCAGCTAGACAGGCAGCGGTTTAGAAGCTGGATTGCCATCCTCTCCCGAAAGCCATGGCCTGGAGGTGGTCTGGGCATGCCGTCGAGACTGCCCAGTGCTGCGCAGTCGAGACGACCGCCTGCGACGCGTGTACTCACGGCCACATCATTGTCGATGGAGCAGCGCTCCCGCTGCAATTGGTACCGCTCTCGCGACGTGTGTACTCACGGCCACATCATTGTCGATGGAGCAGCGCTCCCGCTGCAGTTGGTCCCGCTCTCGTGACGCCTTCTCTCGCTCCTGGCGCTCTCGCCGCAGCTCATCCTGCACAGCAGAACAGTCATTCAGCTCGTCCTGGACAAAATCGCACGACACAGAACTCATCCTGGACAATGTATCACGTCGCTTACATTCTGAAACGCTTCCGAACTAAACGATTTCTGTGTCCGGCTGCGATAGTTCAGTGGGGAACGGCCGGGCACTTAACATGTGTGTCAACAATGAACGCTTAACAATGAACGCTTACTTCTGTGAAGTAAACAAGCCTTAGCGGAAAGCCACAGCCAAATGCCATCCAAGTCATTAGCCGTCGCTAACCGTATTGACCCACCAGGTCAGCGCAGGGCGGCTCATCACTCCAGGGGCGCCACGGATCCAGTGGCTAGCCCGTCCCCCGTCTGTCGTCAGTAACCAACAGAACCTCCTGCGAGATATCACTGACCGAAGACCTCACGACCGGCAAGCTTCCGGTGGAAACGTCTGCAGAAACTAGCTCATGACGGAAGTGAGTACGATCGCAACTAGGATTTTAGACAAAGCCTCGGTGTGGTGCCGAAAAACACTGTGGTGAAATGTTTACAAAAAATCGTCATAATTGAACAAATCGAAAACTTTGTCTCCATGAGCATCACCTGCCAGCCCAAGGAGAGGTGCTATCCAAATGTGTAAAACTGAACTAAAATTGTGAAAACCGTGTCCATTGTGCCATGCTTTATGATCATGCATGTGATAATAAACATGCTCAAAACAGAAACCCTCGAGCCAAGATTTCACTTGTCTTCCTACTTGTCTTCCTACTTGTACTTGTCTAATTCTTTGTCCAGAAACGACAACCAAAATGTTGTGTACAACAATTCCAAAACATCTTAATGGAACAATATCATAAGCGCTCATGTGCTGGCACGCGCACCCCGGTAGTACAGTACCCAGTCTCGCCTCAATCAGACTGCTCAGAGCTAAACGTGTTCGATCTGATGGTAAACTTGGGCAACGAGGAGACTAATCTATCGGAGCTTGGCTGGGAACGAGCTTGACGCTTGTGGAATCCTGCAACACTTACACACCAGCTTCCATCGCTCGGACGGAAAAACCGCAACCTGTGGAATCCTGTAACACCTACACACCAGCTTCCACAGCTCGGACGGCAAAACCTTGATCGGCGCGTGACGTCCCACCAGCCTGGACGTCGCCTACCTGGAGTGCCTGCATGTCCATGTCGAACTTGCGCTGCTTCTTCTCCAGCATGGTGTTCCTGCTGGTCTGCTCCTCCAGGTGCATTCGCAGATCGTTCATGTCGCCCGTCAGGCGGGCGACCTTGCGCTTCTGCTGGGTGACGATCTGTCGCTGCTCGTCCACCTCCTCGTACGCGGCCTCCACCTGGCGGCAGTGGCAGCAGCGTTGGTAGCCACAGGTGGCGCGCTACCAGCCCACATGTGCACAATTTGCAGTACACACTGAATTCAAGCGACAGAGCACTGAGGACATGGGTTTTTCCGAACACTACAAGCACAGCAAACACAGATTATAACGCAATTTGAAGCACGGATAATCCGTCAAAGTGGGTAGGTTATTTCATCTCTTCATAGTGGACATCAGGGTGCACGTCCTATAAAAATATGATCTTAAATCAAAAGCTTTTCTATATTGCGCCCAATAATTTCGAAGTACATCAAAACAAAATGAGCTGAACGCAAACTGCAATTTCTATTCCCTCCCCAGTAGCTGAACGTAGGTGTAATGTCAGAAACACATGTCTCACGTCTTCCATGCACGACCATGACTTGTGTTGCTACGCCTTTGCCAGGCGGGCGCTGGAAGCCTCACCTTCTTGTCCAGCTGTTTCTTGAGCACCATCATCTGCTCGACGTCATCTTCATGCTGCTGCTCGAGCCGTTTCTTGGTGTAGGTCAGCTCTCGGGCGGCGTACTCGTACTTGCGCTTGTAGACGGTGGCAGCGGCGGCTTCGTCGTCCTCCTCGGAGCCGGCGCTCAGCTCGGCCGAGGCACGTGTGTACAGCAGCTCCGTCTCCAGCCGGTCGTTCAGTGTGCTCAGTCTCTGGAACTCCGTCTGAAACACACGGCCAGTGCGTCATTCTGAAGCTTCGGACACATGGATAGTGCGACAACCGGAGCCGTCAGGTACACAGCTGGTGCGACAGCAGGTGACGTCATGTACACAGCTGGTGCGACAGCAGGTGACGTCAGGTACACAGCTGGTGCGACATCCCGAGCCGTCAGGCACACAGCTGGTGCGACAGCAGGTGACGTCAGGTACACAGCTGGTGCGACAGCAGGTGACGTCAGGTACACAGCTGGTGCGACAGCAGGTGACGTCAGGTATACAGCTGGTGCGACAGCAGGTGACGTCAGGCACACAGCTGGTGCGACAGCAGGATACGTCAGGTACACAGCTGGTGCGACAGCAGGTGACGTCAGGTACACAGCTGGTGCGACAGCAGGATACGTCAGGTACACAGCTGGTGCGATAGCAGGTGACGTCAGGTACACAGCTGGTGCGACAGCAGGATACGTCAGGTACACAGCTGGTGCGATAGCAGGTGACGTCAGGTACACAGCTGGTGCGACAGCAGGTGACGTCAGGTACACAGCTGGTGCGATAGCAGGTGACGTCATGTACACAGCTGGTGCGACATCCGGAGCCGTCAGATACACAGCTGATGCGACAGCAGGTGACGTCAGGTATACAGCTGGTGCGACAGCAGGTGATGTCATGTACACAGCTGGTGCGACAGCAGGAGACGTCAGGTACACCGCTGGTGCGACATCCGGAGCCGTCACGTACACATCCGGTGCGACAACCGGAGCCGTCACGTACACAGCTGGTGCGACAGCGGGAGACGTCAGGTACATATATGGTGCGACAGTGGGGGACCATCGGATACACAGCTGGTGCAACAGTAGGGAACCATCAGATACATATATGGTGCGACAGAATGGGACCATCGGAAACTACACCGATGGTGTGACAGTAGGGGACCATAAGATACACAGATGGTGCGGAAGTAGGGGACCATAAGATACACAGACGGTGAGAAATGGCGAGAGATATCACTCACTTTCAGTTCTGTCGTCCCATCTATACCATCTGGAATTGTCGTGTGCCTGGAATGTACACCATCAACCAAAATCCTACGTGAAATCTTCGAACCACATTTTTATCCGGTCTCAACTCGGAACCCCATTGTAATATAACTTGTGATGATATCACGTTAGTTAATGTCTGGGACTGTGACATGAGGACATACCTTCCAACTTTCCATTTCTTACCAAGTCTGACATTTTCGGAGACCACCGAAGTCTCCCTGCTCCGGCCATCACCAGGAGGCTGGCCATACCCGCTCTCACCAGAAGTATACCTGCTCCAGTCCTCACCAGGAGGCTGGCCAACCCCTCCACCAGAAGTATACCTGCTCCAGTCCTCACCAGGAGTCTGCCCGCCCCGACCCCGCCCCTCCCCCACCAGAAGTCTGCCCGCCCCGACCTCCCCCCCCCCACACCAGAAGTCTGCCCGCCCCGACCTCTCCCCCACACCAGAAGTCTGCCTGCTCCGGCCCTCACCAGGAGTCTGCCCGCCCCGGCCCTCACCGGGAGTCTGCCCGCCCCGGCCCTCACCGGGAGTCTGCCCGCCCCGGCCCTCACCGGGAGTCTGTCCGCCCCGGCCCTCACCGGGAGTCTGCCCGCCCCGGCCCTCACCGGGAGTCTGCCCGCCCCGGCCCTCACCGGGAGTATGTCCGCCCCGGCCCTCACCAGGAGTCTGACCGGCCCGGCCCTCACCGGGAGTCTGACCGGCCCGGCCCTCACCGGGAGTCTGCCCACCCCGGCCCTCACCGGGAGTCTGCCCGGCCCGGCCCTCACCGGGAGTCTGTCCGCCCCGGCCCTCACCGGGAGTCTGACCGCCCCGGCCCTCACCGGGAGTCTGCCCGCCCCGGCCCTCACCAGGAGTCTGCCCGCCCCGGCCCTCACCGGGAGTCTGCCCGCCCCGGCCCTCACCGGGAGTCTGCCCGCCCCGGCCCTCACCAGGAGTCTGTCCGCCCCGGCCCTCACCAGGAGTATGTCCGCCCCGGCCCTCACCGGGAGACTGCCCACCCCGGCCCTCACGGGGAGACTGCCCGCCCCGGCCCTCACCAGGAGTCTGCCCGGCCCGGCCCTCACCAGGAGTCTGTCCGCCCCGGCCCTCACCGGGAGTCTGCCCGCCCCGGCCCTCACCGGGAGTCTGTCCGCACCGGCCCTCACCAGGAGTCTGACCAGCCCGGCCCTCACCGGGAGTCTGTCCGCCCCGGCCCTCACCGGGAGTCTGTCCGCCCCGGCCCTCACCGGGAGTCTGTCCGGCCCGGCCCTCACCAGAAGTCTGTCCGCCCCGGCCCTCACCAGGAGTCTGCCCGGCCCGGCCCTCACCAGGAGTCTGACCGGCCCGGCCCTCACCGGGAGTCTGACCAGCCCGGCCCTCACCGGGAGTCTGTCCGCCCCGGCCCTCACCGGGAGTCTGTCCGCCCCGGCCCTCACCGGGAGTCTGTCCGGCCCGGCCCTCACCAGAAGTCTGTCCGCCCCGGCCCTCACCAGGAGTCTGCCCGGCCCGGCCCTCACCAGGAGTCTGACCGGCCCGGCCCTCACCGGGAGTCTGACCGGCCCGGCCCTCACCGGGAGTCTGACCGGCCCGGCCCTCACCAGGAGTCTGCCCGCCCCGGCCCTCACCAGAAGTCTGTCCGCCCCGGCCCTCACCAGGAGTCTGCCCGGCCCGGCCCTCACCAGGAGTCTGTCCGCCCCGGCCCTCACCGGGAGTCTGTCCGCCCCGGCCCTCACCGGGAGTCTGACCGGCCCGGCCCTCACCAGGAGTCTGTCCGCCCCGGCCCTCACCGGGAGTCTGACCGGCCCGGCCCTCACCGGGAGTCTGCCCGCCCCGGCCCTCACCGGGAGTCTGCCCGCCCCGGCCCTCACCGGGAGTCTGCCCGCCCCGGCCCTCACCAGGAGTATGTCCGCCCCGGCCCTCACCGGGAGTCTGTCCGCCCCGGCCCTCACCGGGAGTCTGTCCGGCCCGGCCCTCACCAGAAGTCTGTCCGCCCCGGCCCTCACCAGGAGTCTGCCCGCCCCGGCCCTCACCAGGAGTCTGTCCGCCCCGGCCCTCACCGGGAGTCTGTCCGCCCCGGCCCTCACCGGGAGTCTGTCCGCCCCGGCCCTCACCGGGAGTCTGCCCGGCCCGGCCCTCACCGGGAGTCTGACCGCCCCGGCCCTCACCGGGAGTCTGCCCGCCCCGGCCCTCACCGGGAGTATGTCCGCCCCGGCCCTCACCGGGAGTCTGCCCGCCCCGGCCCTCACCAGGAGTCTGCCCGCCCCGGCCCTCACCAGGAGTCTGTCCGCCCCGGCCCTCACCAGGAGTCTGACCGGCCCGGCCCTCACCGGGAGTCTGACCGGCCCGGCCCTCACCGGGAGTCTGACCGGCCCGGCCCTCACCAGGAGTCTGCCCGCCCCGGCCCTCACCAGGAGTCTGACCGGCCCGGCCCTCACCGGGAGTCTGACCGGCCCGGCCCTCACCGGGAGTCTGACCGGCCCGGCCCTCACCAGGAGTATGTCCGCCCCGGCCCTCACCAGGAGTCTGACCGGCCCGGCCCTCACCGGGAGTCTGACCGGCCCGGCCCTCACCGGGAGTCTGACCGGCCCGGCCCTCACCGGGAGTCTGACCGGCCCGGCCCTCACCGGGAGTCTGACCGGCCCGGCCCTCACCAGGAGTCTGCCCGCCCCGGCCCTCACCAGGAGTATGTCCGCCCCGGCCCTCACCGGGAGTCTGACCGGCCCGGCCCTCACCGGGAGTCTGACCGGCCCGGCCCTCACCGGGAGTCTGACCAGCCCGGCCCTCACCGGGAGTCTGTCCGCCCCGGCCCTCACCGGGAGTCTGTCCGCCCCGGCCCTCACCAGGAGTCTGCCCGCCCCGGCCCTCACCAGGAGTATGTCCGCCCCGGCCCTCACCGG
Source organism: Ashinkailepas kermadecensis (assembly GCA_034440615.1). Taxonomy (NCBI): domain Eukaryota; kingdom Metazoa; phylum Arthropoda; class Thecostraca; family Neolepadidae; genus Ashinkailepas; species Ashinkailepas kermadecensis. Next base: position 178,166 of record JAOTOM010004323.1, on the reverse strand, counting down.
GAGTCTGACCGGCCCGTCCCTCACCGGGAGTCTGTCCGCCCCGGCCCTCACCGGGAGTCTGACCGGCCCGGCCCTCACCGGGAGTCTGACCGGCCCGGCCCTCACCGGGAGTCTGACCAGCCCGGCCCTCACCGGGAGTCTGTCCGGCCCGGCCCTCACCGGGAGTCTGACCGGCCCGGCCCTCACCGGGAGTCTGACCAGCCCGGCCCTCACCGGGAGTCTGTCCGCCCCGGCCCTCACCGGGAGTCTGACCGGCCCGGCCCTCACCGGGAGTCTGCCCGGCCCGGCCCTCACCGGGAGTCTGACCGGCCCGGCCCTCACCGGGAGTCTGACCAGCCCGGCCCTCACCGGGAGTCTGTCCCCCCCGGCCCTCACCGGGAGTCTGACCGGCCCGGCCCTCACCGGGAGTCTGACCGGCCCGGCCCTCACCGGGAGTCTGACCAGCCCGGCCCTCACCGGGAGTCTGTCCGCCCCGGCCCTCACCGGGAGTCTGCCCACCCCGGCCCTCACCGGGAGTCTGACCGGCCCGGCCCTCACCAGGAGTCTGACCGGCCCGGCCCTCACCGGGAGTCTGACCAGCCCGGCCCTCACCGGGAGTCTGTCCGCCCCGGCCCTCACCGGGAGTCTGCCCGCCCCGGCCCTCACCAGGAGTCTGCCCGGCCCGGCCCTCACCAGGAGTCTGTCCGCCCCGGCCCTCACCAGGAGTCTGCCCGCCCCGGCCCTCACCGGGAGTCTGTCCGCCCCGGCCCTCACCAGGAGTCTGCCCGCCCCGGCCCTCACCGGGAGTCTGCCCGCCCCGGCCCTCACCGGGAGTCTGTCCGCCCCGGCCCTCACCGGGAGTCTGTCCGCCCCGGCCCTCACCGGGAGTCTGACCGGCCCGGCCCTCACCGGGAGTCTGCCCGCCCCGGCCCTCACCGGGAGTCTGCCCGCCCCGGCCCTCACCGGGAGTCTGTCCGCCCCGGCCCTCACCGGGAGTCTGTCCGCCCCGGCCCTCACCGGGAGTCTGACCGGCCCGGCCCTCACCGGGAGTCTGTCCGCCCCGGCCCTCACCGGGAGTCTGTCCGCCCCGGCCTTGACCAGAAGTCTGTCCGCCCCGGTCCTTACCTGGAGTCCCTGCACGTCGGATTCGAGCCGGATGCGCTCGCTCTGCTCAGCCTCGAGTCTCTCAGTGGCCAGCGTAGACGTGTGGTGCTCCTCGGACAGGTCAGCTGTCAGCTCGCCCAGCTGAAACCCGAGGTGGTACACGGCGTCACACACAGCCGACTCCGCCAGTCCTGCACCCCACCCTCTGGTGGTACACGTCACACACAGCCGACTCCGTTCGTCCTGCACCCCACCTTCCGGCGTCACACCGCCGACCGAGCCCGTCCTGCACCCCACCCTGCACCCAACTCCCCGGAGCTATTCCAGAGCCGGAGCCGTTCTTGGATTGTGGGATAATTATCATGCACCGTCAGTCCGAACAGCCCTTTCAGCCGTACACCAGTTTTAAGATACTCAATTTCCATACACACATCATAATGCTTTACATGCTACTGCACGCGGCGTATCAATGCCAGTGGCCACCTACAGGCATTCGCTCAATGCTAGGACATTCAAGGGTACTCGAACCAAAGCAACCCTGTCACCAGCCACCGTCAGCCATACTGGCCCCACCACCAGCTACCACCGACCACAGTAACACTACCACCAGCCACCGTCGGCAACAGTAACACTACCACCAGCTATCGTCGGCAACAGTGACACTACCACCAGCCACCACCAACCACAGTAACACTACCACCAGCCACCTTCAGCCACAATAGCACCGCCACCAGCCACCGTCGGCAACAGCAACACTATCACCAGCCACCATCGGTCACAGCAACACTACCGCCAGCCACCGTCGGCAACAGCAACACTATCACCAGCCACCGTCGGCAAGTGACACTACCACCAGCCACCACCGGCCACAGTAACACTACCACCAGCCACCGTCGGCCACAGTAACACTACCACCAGCCACCGTCGGCAACAGTGACACTACCACCAGCCACCATCGGCCACAGCAACAATACCACCAGCCACCGTCCGCCACAGCAACACTACCACCAGCCACCGTCGGCCACAGCAACATTACCACCAGCAACTGGTATTGCCGCCAGCCCGGGCAGTCCGACACCACCCCAGAGCCTGTCAGGTGTCCCGACTACGCCGATCATCACCGCAATACACAGTACACAGTGTGCTCAGAACACCGTCATCACGTGCCTTCAGTCCAGCTTGAGCAGGCGTGCATTTGACTTGGTATATGACATATGCATGCATGCATGTATGTATGTATATATATATATATATATATATATATATATATCCTCGGAGTCTTTAGAACTTGACTACTTGTGTACATCCGTGTTTCACGTAGAGGCTTCGTGGGATCCGATTTTTTCAAGAGCCTTTACTGATGTCTAATCCTGCTGGTCACCCTGATTTGTGCGATGCGTTTGACCTGACCTGCACTTAGGCGGTAAGTCGGAGAGGTCTTGCTAGCTGTCTTCACACCTACATTTGCATACGCACTGGTCAGTATACGTAGCTGTATTGACCTGCTCCGTATCCATTCGCACTGGTCAGTATACGTAGTTGTATTGACCTGCTCCGTATCCATTATACGTCAGTATACGTAGCTGTATTGACCTGCTCCGTATCCATTCGCACTGGTCAGTATACGTAGTTGTATTGACCTGCTCCGTATCCATTATACGTCAGTATACGTAGCTGTATTGACCTGCTCCGATCCATTCCAGTAGGAGGCGCACCACCATCTGGTCCATACGCACTGGTCAGTATACGTAGCTGTATTAACCTGCTCCGTATCCATTCCAGTAGGAGGCGCACCACCATCTCTACAGCCGCAAACACCGTCCCCGCTCTCCGTCTACCACACCATCGCAGTGCTTCACCCGCTCTCACCGCTTTGTCAACTTACTCAACCTATCCACCTGGCCCCTCCCCACAAAACCTGTAATGCTCCTCTCCATACCTCCCTACCCGGGCCGCCCTGATCTGTCGGTCCGTACCTCCCCTGTGCGGGCGGTGCGCGCAGTACGGAGCGGTGTGTTTCGGCCACGCGCTGTTGATACCCCACAGGTAAACACAGGCCAGGTCAGCTCACTGCCAGACGTCCCCCCCCACACACACAGCCACCGCCTGTTGCCACACACACAACCACCCACGGCAGCGGGGCCGGCCACGGCGGCCAGTCCCGTGACAGACGTCCCCCCACACACACAGCCACCGCCTGTTGCCCCACACACAACCACCCACGGCAGCGGGGCCGGCCGCACCGGCCAGTCCCGTGACAGACGTCCCCCCACACACACACAACCACCCACGGCAGCGGGCCGGCGGCCAGTCCCGTGACAGACGTCCCCCCCACACACAGCCACCGCCTGTTGCCACACACAAACCACCCACGGCAGCGGGGCCGGCCGCGGCGGTCAGTCCCGTGACAGACGTCCCCCTCACCCCCACACACAGCCACCGCCTGTTGCCACACACACAACCACCCACGGCAGCGGGGCCGGCCACGGCGGCCAGTCCCGTGACAGACGTCCCCCCACACACACACACACAACCACCCACGGCAGCGGGGCCGGCCGCGGCGGCCAGTCCCGTGACAGACGTCCCCCACACACACAGCCACCGCCTGTTGCCACACACACAACCACCCACGGCAGCGGGGCCGGCCGCGGCGGCCAGTCCCGTGAGAGACGTCCCCCCACACACACAAACCACCCACGCAGCGGGGCCGGCCGCCGGCCAGTCCGGACAGACGTCCCCCCACACACACAACCACCCACGGCAGCGGGGCCGGCCGCGGCGGCCAGTCCCGTGACAGACGTCCCCCCCCACACACAGCCACCGCCTGTTGCCACACACACAACCACCCACGGCAGCGGGGCCGGCCGCGGCGGCCAGTCCCGTGTCAGACGTCCTCCCCCCACACACACAGCCACCGCCTGTTGCCACACACACAACCACCCACGGCAGCGGGGCCGGCCCCGGCGGCCAGTCCCGTGACAGACGTCCCCCCTCCCCCACACACACAGCCACCGCCTGTTGCCACACATACAACCACCCACGGCAGCGGGGCCGGTCGCGGCGGCCAGTCCCGTGAGAGACGTCCCCCCACACACAGCCACCGCCTGTTGCCACACATACAACCACCCACGGCAGCGGGGCCGGCCGCGGCGGCCAGTCCCGTGACAGACGTCCCCCCACACACACAGCCACCGCCTGTTGCCACACATACAACCACCCACGGCAGCGGGGCCGGCCACGGCGGCCAGTCCCGTGACAGACGTCCCCCCACGCACACAGCCACCGCCTGTTGCCCCACACACAACCACCCACGGCAGCGGGGCCGGCCCCGGCGGCCAGTCCCGTGACAGACGTCCCCCCCCCCACACACACAGCCACCGCCTGTTGCCACACATACAACCACCCACGGCAGCGGGGCCGGTCGCGGCGGCCAGTCCCGTGAGAGACGTCCCCCCCACACACAGCCACCGCCTGTTGCCACACATACAACCACCCACGGCAGCGGGGCCGGCCGCGGCGGCCAGTCCCGTGACAGACGTCCCCTCCCCCCCACACACAGCCATCGCCTGTTGCCACACATACAACCACCCACGGCAGCGGGGCCGGTCGCGGCGGCCAGTCCCGTGAGACGTCCCCCCCACACACAGCCACCGCCTGTTGCCACACATACAACCACCCACGGCAGCGGGGCCGGCCGCGGCGGCCAGTCCGTGACAGACGTCCCCCCCCCCACACACAGCCACCGCCTGTTGCCACACATACAACCACCCACGGCAGCGGGGCCGGCCGCGGCGGCCAGTCCCGTGACAGACGTCACCCCCCACACACAGCCACCGCCTGTTGCCACATACAACCACCCAGGCAGCGGGGCCGGCCGCGCGGCCAGTCCCGTGAGAGACATCCCCCCACACACAGCCACCGCCTGTTGCCACACATACAACCACCCACGGCAGCGGGGCCGGTCGCGCGGCCAGTCCCGTGAGAGACGTCCCCCCACACACAGCCACCGCCTGTTGCCACACATACAACCACCCACGGCAGCGGGGCCGGTCGCGGCGGCCAGTCCCGTGACAGACGTCCCCCCACACACACAGCCACCGCCTGTTGCCACACATACAACCACCCACGGCAGCGGGGCCGGCCGCGGCGGCCAGTCCCGTGACAGACGTCCCCTCCCCCAACACACAGCCATCGCCTGTTGCCACACATACAACCACCCACGGCAGCGGGGCCGGTCGCGGCGGCCAGTCCCGTGAGAGACGTCCCCCCACACACAGCCACCGCCTGTTGCCACACATACAACCACCCACGGCAGCGGGGCCGGCCGCGGCGGCCAGTCCCGTGACAGACGTCCCCTCCCCCCACACACAGCCACCGCCTGTTGCCACACATACAACCACCCAGGCAGCGGGGCCGGCCGCGGCGGCCAGTCCCGTGACAGACGTCGCCCCCCCCACACAGCCACCGCCTGTTGCCACACATACAACCACCCACGGCAGCGGGGCCGGCCGCGGCGGCCAGTCCCGTGAGAGACATCCCCCCCACACACAGCCACCGCCTGTTGCCACACATACAACCACCCACGGCAGCGGGGCCGGTCGCGGCGGCCAGTCCCGTGAGAGACGTCCCCCCCACACACAGCCACCGCCTGTTGCCACACATACAACCACCCACGGCAGCGGGGCCGGTCGCGGCGGCCAGTCCCGTGACAGACGTCCCCCCCCCACACACAGCCACCGCCTGTTGCCCCACACACAACCACCCACGGCAGCGGGGCCGGCCGCGGCGGCCAGTCCCGTGACAGACGTCCCCCCCCACGCACACAGCCACCGCCTGTTGCCACACATACAACCACCCACGGCAGCGGGGCCGGCCGCGGCGATCAGTCCCGTGACAGACGTCCCCTCCCCCACACACAGCCACCGCCTGTTGCCACACATACAACCACCCACGGCAGCGGGGCCGGCCCCGGCGGCCAGTCCCGTGACAGACGTCCCCCCCCCCACACAGCCACCGCCTGTTGCCACACATACAACCACCCACGGCAGCGGGGCCGGCCGCGGCGGCCAGTCCCGTGACAGACGTCCCCCCCCACAGCCATCGCCTGTTGCCACACATACAACCACCCACGGCAGCGGGGCCGGCCGCGGCGGTCAGTCCCGTGACAGACGTCCCCCTCCCCCACACACAGCCATCGCCTGTTGCCACACACACAACCACCTACGGCAGCGGGGCCGGCCGCACCGGCCAGTCCCGTGACAGACGTCCCCCCCCCACACAGCCATCGCCTGTTGCCCCACACACAACCACCCACGGCAGCGGGGCCGGCCGCACCAGCCGGTCCCGTCATGCGTCAAGCGTACGTACGTGCAGTACGTCCAATTATTGCTACCATATTCTCTGATTCGCTATCTATTGTGTAAGACATGCGAACTCATTCCATTGGCAAGGAGGGTTATTCGATTTCATTGAGATCTTGCTAACCAAGAAACCGTATTTCCAAAGTATTGTTCGAAAACTTCTATAGTTAACTACACATTTCTAAAATCATAACTCAAAAACTCTGAAAACGGCGGATGCAGGACGCAAAAAGTGGCGAAATAACGGCAATTTTTTCCTCTGCCAATGGACTCCAAATGAATAGTGCTTTCAATTGTGGGCTTATGACGGTCAATGTAAGAAACGAGAATCATAGGTGTATGCAGTGCAACCAAAAATTGGGAAAGAAACACTTGGCCAACGAAAAGTAGTTTTGTAATCAACCCAATTTGTTCTTCATAGACAGAGATATGTGAGTAATATTATACCGAATGTTGTTTTACAAATGAGAACAATTATATCATTGGTGATGCCACGTACACGAAAATGGGGTGGCGGCCTTATTTGTTTACCATGGATGCGCCTCCGCCAGCAACATCCTGTGTATCAATCAGTGCATAAAATAGGCGTAAAACTACACGTGTTCTGAAGACCCAGGGACAGCCAGGCTTGTCTACGCTCTAACTACTATGAACCATTCCCTATAGTTGAACATACCTAGCATAGATCCCCCCTCCAAAGCTGACCTTGAGCCGCCTGTGCCGAAAATTATTAAATTAATTCGCCACAGGAATTCCCAAGAAGTCGACAATGATATGAAGGTGGGCCAGGGGTTTCCTTTATTTCCATGTTGAAAACCACCACAAGCACCCCACTTCCTTATCTTGGGACTGTCTCTGCCGTGTGTGTGCACATTTAGTACCGCAACATATATGTGTTATAAATATATACCGAATACATATATGTGTTGGCTGGAAGCTAGCACCTGTGAACGTAACGTGTCATCTAACTGGCTTTGAAAGCTCATCAAACTGCAAAAATCGGCTTGCCATGCGCTCCAGAATATCTGCCTGGAGCCGTCACTGACCAACCACTTTTTGTAGCATAATACTTGCAAAAGAACCTCAGGAAAAGTCACGACGCTTCAGAGCTCTATCATAACGCGACAAGAAGCGGCTGGCAAAAATCCTAAGGGGGCTTCAGAAACCGCCTTAAATAACAGGGCTAATCTAGTGTCACCGTATCGCTCACCGCTCACTACTGCTCCCTCACATCGACACCGGCAGGCAACATGTTCACGACGGTGCGCTTAACCACAAGAACGCTCAGTGGTCTAACTTACTTCTCCCAGCTGTACTAAATGGACCACCAAATTACAACATCAAACACAACACATCGCTCTCCATCTGTGCCGTCTCCATGTTGTTACCCATTCCACTGGCATTGTATTCCTTGTTCTAATGCGTTCCGTACTGGATCTGCCCTTCATTTCAGCATCAAACCTATCAAATATATTATCCGCAATGGTGATGACTTCAAACAACATGCAATTATGTTGGCAATCCTACATGAAGCTCGGAATAAGCATAACCTAAGAGAAAACAAAGTCAAATATGACAAGAGATAGGTATATTGTGGACATTGCTAAATCCAGCATGTGTTTATTAAAAGAAAGAAGGAGAGTGAACCTGGAATCAAATAATTTCCCACGAGTTCGAACTTGACGAATTCGTCATCAAACAAGTACCCCACCCATATTTCCCCTGACGAATATTCTATCAGCCCATGGACAAATTATCCTGTTAGACCTCCCTACAAGGTTCCAAGTAACCCGACACACAAGAAATGCCATCAATTAGACAAGACGTCAACGGCTTGGGTGGTTCTCTGGCACCGTTCCCAATCAGGCGGACGTGGAGAGGGGTGGTATGGAGACGCAGATTGCAGAGCCAGTGAAGCGTAGCGCAGAGCCAACTGTGCTGTGCTGTGTGACTGTGTTGAACTGTTGAACTGTGCTGTGTTGTGTTGTGTGTTGAACCATATCCAGCCCCCCTCCCCCCAAAAGCATACCCCCGTCGGCGAGTGAGACACAGCGTCCGACCATCGGCCGGTCGGCAAGCGAGACCGGCGCTGAGAGCGACACCGGCCCGGGCCGACTCCCTACCTGTGTCTCCAACTCACTACACTCGGTGACGGTGCCGACCGAGCGGTCGCGCGTCAGCTCGCGCACGTGCCGGTCAGCCTGGTCGCTCAGCTGACGGTACAGACTGCGCGTGACGATGGCTGCCGCGCTGCGCGCGTGGCCGAGCCGCGCCGGCGGCGGCTCGGCCAGGCGACTCGGCCGCCGCCGCGTCAGCGCCTTCCACGAGTCGAGCGAGTGGTCGGACCGCTTCAGGAACTGGTCGATCTTCTTGGAGAGGCCGAATGACTGCGTGTAGGGCACCTGTGCGGCCGGCGTGGCTCGGAAGGCGACGCGGCCGGCGCCGCTGGCTGTCAGCACCACCGTCTCCGAGCGTGGTGTGCGCTCGCGCAGCGGCGAGCTCAGCCGGCTGGAGTATCCGTCCGCCGCCAGGCGACACGTCCTCAGGAGAGGCGACAGCGGCGACGACAGTCGGTCACACGGCAGCGCGTCATCGTCTGCAGCCAGCCCGTTGCCCGTCGCCAGCCCGTTGGCTGTGCCCTGGCCGCTGGCGGGTCGGCAGCTGGCTCCGTTAGCCAGGCCGCGGCCGCTGAAGAGGCGGACATCCGCCGCCGCCGGCCTGGTGGACGTCCAGCAGGCCGGCACCAGAACTCAGCCCGGCTCCCAACTGCGACATGCCGGCCGTCCGTCCTCTGTTGCGCCGGCCGCACCGTCACCCGGACAGCCAACACCGTCCGTCCTCTGTTCCGCCGGCCACGCCGTCACCCGGACAACCGACGCCGTCCGCCGCGCCCCTCACAATCACTGCCGGTGCGCCGACACCGCTAAACATAGACAGCGACGCGAGGAACGGCCGGCGCGTCGGCACCGGCGACTGGCCACGCGCAGGCTATGCGAGATGTGCCGCCGTTGTGGGGCACACACTGCCCGGTATGCGTGCCACTGCTGTAGGACACACACTGCCCGGTATGCGTGCCACTGCTGTAGGACACACACTGCCCGGTATGCGTGCCACTGCTGTAGGACACACACTGCCCGGTATGCGTGCCACTGCTGTAGGACACACACTGCCCGGTATGCGTGCCACTGCTGTAGGACACACACTGCCGGGTATGCGTGCCACTGCTGTAGGACACACACTGCCCGGTATGCGTGCCACTGCTGTAGGACACACACTGCCCGGTATGCGTGCCACTGCTGTAGGACACACACTGCCCGGTATGCGTGCCACTGCTGTAGGACACACACTACCCGGTATGCGTGCCACTGCTGTAGGACACACACTGCCGGGTATGCGTGCCACTGCTGTAGGACACACTGCCGGGTATGCGTGCCACTGCTGTAGGACACACACTGCCGGGTATGCGTGCCACTGCTGTAGGACACACACTGCCGGGTATGCGTGCCACTGCTGTAGGACACACACTGTCCGGTATGCGCGCCACTGCTGTAGGACACACACTGCCGGGTATGCGTGCCACTGCTGTAGGACACACACTGCCCGGTATGCGTGCCACTGCTGTAAGACACACACTGCCGGGTATGCGTGCCACTGCTGTAGGACACACACTGCCGGGTATGCGTGCCACTGCTGTAGGACACACACTGACGGGTATGCGTGCCACTGCTGTAGGACACACACTGCCGGGTATGCGTGCCACTGCTGTAGGACACACACTGTCCGGTATGCGCGCCACTGCTGTAGGACACATACTGCCGGGTATGCGTGCCACTGCTGTAGGACACACACTGCCCGGTATGCGTGCCACTGCTGTAAGACACACTGCCCGGTATGCGTGCCACTGCTGTAGGACACACACTGCCCGGTATGCGTGCCACTGCTGTAGGACACACACTGCCGGGTATGCGTGCCACTGCTGTAGGACACACACTGCCCGGTATGCGTGCCACTGCTGTAGGACACACACTGCCGGGTATGCGTGCCACTGCTGTAGGACACACACTGCCGGGTATGCGTGCCACTGCTGTAGGACACACACTGACGGGTATGCGTGCCGCTGTTGTAGACACACACTGCCCGGTATGCGTGCCACTGCTATAGGACACACACTGCCGGGTATGCGTGCCATTGCTGTAGGACACACACTGCCGGGTATGCGTGCCACTGTTGTATGGCACACACTGCCCGGTATGCGTGCCACCGTTGTGGTAGACTATCCGTCTGGTGAGTTGGATACTACCACACCGTCCGGAATGTATTCTGAATGGCGCCGAGTGACGAATGAAGACCGGATGACATCCAGATGAAACCAATCTGAAGGCATTGTGTTCAATATCCGATGTTCAGGGAATACCTTTAGTACTGAAGACTAGCCTGAGGACCGGAAATAAACCACCTGTGGACACCGTGCTCGATCCAAAGAGTTGGAGGCAGACCCTAAAAACCGGAAACAAACCACCTGTGGACCACAGTCGATCAAAAGTGCTTGAGATGACACTGAGGACAAGTGATTTGGGGTGGATTCTATAGACCATGACCAGACCTGAGTACCTGGGTAACATCACGAACACCAGAGGTAAATCCTGTCCACCAAAGGTAGACTCTGACAACCGGACACGTCTTCGGTGCGGAAGAGCGTCGGTCGCGTATCAAAGTTGTGTTCATGCCCGACGGTGAGACGTAGTTAGACGTCCACGTCTGTTATACAGCTACATTTAGTATTTTCGTTTTGGTTTCATACAGGTGGGTGGGGTATAAAATGCTGGTGGACGTTAGCCAGCTGGTAGGGGTGGTGGACCCTACCTACATCACGAATGACCACCATACATCATGTCTTCCACAGGTCACGAACGACCTTTCTACGTCGTGTCTTCCACAGTCACGATGACCATTCTACATTATGTCTTCCACGGGTCACGACGACCATTCTACAGGTTACGACGCATAAACAAAAATGTCACTTTCATCAACACTACTGAGATGTATGGCTTATTTGGATTAAGATGGGATATTAGGATAACTTCAATGAAGGTTGAAAAACAACGTTGTAGTCCGCATTACAGCATATACAACGAGAACGTTTTCTGTTCCAGTTCAGAGACCATAAGCAACCGTGTGCGATGTTATTCTACCTGTCATCTTTGCTGCCAATCCTCTGTTTATGAACTGTTCCCCAGCCACCAGCTGGCCGCCAGGGCAGGCCCCCATCCCCATCTGACCGTGTCCACGGCACGGCGCGTGAAAGCCGTGTCGTCCACTTCCGTCCTGCCAGCTGGCAGCGACGCCGGCCGCAGCCGTCTGTCTGCCAGTGGTACACAGCACCGGCCACACCAGTGGTACACAGCACCGGCCACACCAGTGGTACACAACACCGGCCACACCAGTGGTACACAACACCGGCCACACCAGTGGTACACAACACCGGCCACACCAGTGGTACACAACACCGGCCACACCAGTGGTACACAACACCGTCCACACCAGTGGTACACAACACCGGCCACACCAGTGGTACACAACACCGGCCACACCAGTGGCACACAACACCGGACATACCTGTCACACCCACACACCAGTGGTGCACAACACCGGCCACACCTGTGGTACACAACACCGGCCACACCTGTGGTACACAACACCGGCCACACCAGTGGTACACTACACCGGCCACACCAGTGGTACACAACACTGGTCACACCAGTGGTACACAACACCGGCCACACCTGTGGTACACAACACCGGCCACACCAGTGGTACACTACACCGACACACCAGTGGTGCACAACACCGGTCACACCAATACACCAGTGGTACACAACACCAGCCACACCTGCCACAACAATACACCAGTGGTACACAACACCGTCCACACCAGTGGCACACAACACCGGCCACCCCTGTCACACCCACACACCAGTGGTACACAACACCGGCCACACCCGTGGTACACAACACCGGCCACACCAGTGGTACACAACACCGGCCACACCAGTGGTACACAACACTGGTCACACCAGTGGTACACAACAAAGTCCACACTAGTAGTACACAACACCGGTTGCACCAGTCACCCCCACACGCCAGTGGTACACCCCACCGGCCACACCAGTGGTACGCAACATCGGCCACACCAGTGGTACACAACACCGGTCATGCCAGTCACACCCCACATACCAGCCTTCCCTGTCCCACCAGTGGAACACAACAGTGGTCACTCATGTCACACTCCCCACCGCACCAGTACAACATACCACCGCCCAGCCCTCAGACCACTGACCCCCCCCAACACCGCACCAGTACAACATACCACATACCAGCCCCCCCCCTCATCGCACCAATACAACTTACCACCGCCCATCCCCCGGACCACCGACACCCCTAACCACCGCACCAGTACAATATACCACATACCAGCCCCCCAGACCCCCCCCCCCCACTCCACCACACCAGTACAACATACTACCGACCAGTCCCCAGACCACCGACCCCCCGCACCAGTACAATATACCACATACCAGCCCCAGACCACCGACCCTCCCCCTCCACCGCACCAGTACAATATACCACCGACCAGCCGCAGACCCCCCCCACGGCACCAGTACAACATACCACCGACCAGTCCCCAGACCACCGACACCCGTCCCCCAACGCACCAGTACAATATACCACATGCCAGCCCCAGACCCCCCCCCCACACTCCACCGCACCAGTACAACATACCACCTCCCAGTCCCAAACCACCTCCCCACCGCACCAGTACAATATACCACATACCAGCCCCCCAGACCCCCGCCCCCCACTCCATCGCACCAGTACAACGTACCACCGACCAGTCCCAGACCACCGCACCAGTACAATATACCACCGCCCAGTCCCCAGACCACCGATCCCCTCCACCGCACCAGTACAACATACCACCGACCAGTCCCAGACCACCGCACCAGTACAATATACCACCGCCCAGCCCCCAGACCACCGATCCCCCATCCACCGCACCAGTACAACATACCACCGCCCCCCCTGCTCCATCACACCAGTACAAGCATACCACCGCCCGGCCCCCAGACCCCCTCCCCCTCCCCATTGCATCACGCCAGCCACAGCGACAGACAGACGAACCAGGCGCATTGCAGGCGGCCCTGCAGATCTGTAGGCCCTGCAGCCCTCAGCTGTACAAACCGACACCGGAGCATCTACCAGGCCTGGAACACTTGGCAAACAAAACACCAACTGTACAAATCGGCACCGGAGCATCTACCAGGCCTGGAACACTTGGCAAAAAAACAAAACAAATCGAACATCACGAAAACAATACAAATCGGCACCGGGGCATCAACAAAACACAACTTACAAGCAGGTCCGGAACAATTCGCAAACAAAACAGAGGGTTCACACTGCCAGAGACGCCCCTGGCCGGAGAGCGGAAACGAGCTTACAGCTGCTGGAGGGGGGTAGTGAGGGGGGCTTTAGGGTGCGTTGACTGCGTTCGACATGTAGCGGGGGTAAACTAAATTAAATTGGTTCCAATACCTTAGAAATAGTGCCACACACGATCTACAATGACGCTTCACATCATATTCATTTCATGCTGAACACCTTATCCCCGACCATACAGTCCAGTGGTACTGGACAGCCGTATAGTCGACTGGTAGTGGTACTAGCCAGAAACATCCGTCCCCTGTCTTTAATTACGATCGAGGAAGACGTCCTAGCGGGTCTATCCCGGTGTATATACGGCAAAGTTTATCAGCCGGTTCGGCTTGGTCCGAAAAAAACTTCTAGAACCTGACAACGTTTTGTTTGTCACAGCGTTCCAAGTTCTAATTCCGTCACCCATAATTAGACCGAGTCTTTTTATTTCGACTTTTAATAGCCACACGACTTCTTAGAAGTGCGCATATTTTTGCTAAAAAAGCGCTTTATATCGGAGTATATTCGGTGCCGGTTCAGCTGGGACCGCTTAAGGGCCAGCCAGCTGGGTACCGGTCACGTGGCTATAACGTCATGACACGTGATCTGAGCGCCGGGGGCCAGACGACCGCTTGGCCAGCGGCAGTACGATGAGGAGTGCCGCGCTAAACTGTTATACGCGTCATGAACTGAGGTTACGAGGAAAGGTTGCGACACGAAAATGGCCGCAACACAGCGTGGCACTCAGGCTGCGCGACAACGTGATATCCAGGCTGCATGACACAGCGTGGTGCCCAGACTGAGGCCGCGGCACACAGACTGAGGCCGCGGCACAGCGTGGTGCCCAGACTGAGGCCGCAACACAGCGTGGTGTCCAGACTGAGGCCGCAACACAGCGTGGCACTCAGGCTGCGCGACAACGTGATATCCAGGCTGGATGACACACCGTGGTGCCCAGACTGAGGCCGCGACACAGCGTGGTGCCCAGACTGAGGCCGCGGCACAGTGTGGTGCCCAGACTGAGGCCGCGACACAGTGTGGTGCCCAGGCTGAGGCCGCGGCACAGCGTGGTGCCCAGGCTGAGGCCGCGGCACAGCGTGGTGCCCAGACTGAGGCCGCGGCACAGCGTGGTGCCCAGACTGAGGCCGCGGCACAGCGTGGTGCCCAGACTGAGGCCGCGGCACAGCGTGGTGCCCAGGCTGAGGCCGCGGCACAGCGTGGTGCCCAGACTGAGGCCGCGACACAGCGTGGTGCCCAGACTGAGGCCGCGACACAGCGTGGTGCCCAGACTGAGGCCGCGGCACAGCGTGGTGCCCAGACTGAGGCCGCGGCACAGCGTGGTGCCCAGACTGAGGCCGCGGCACAGCGTGGTGCCCAGGCTGAGGCCGCGACACAGCGTGGTGCCCAGGCTGAGGCCGCGGCACAGCGTGGTGCCCAGACTGAGGCCGCGGCAGTGTGGTGCCCAGACTGAGGCCGCGACAGTGTGGTGCCCAGACTGAGGCCGCGGCACAGCGTGGTGCCCAGACTGAGGCCGCGGCAGTGTGGTGCCCAGACTGGGGCCGCGACACAGCGTGGTGCCCAGACAGGCCGCGGCAGTGTGGTGCCCAGACTGAGGCCGCGGCACAGCGTGGTGCCCAGACTGAGGCCGCGGCACAGTGTGGTGCCCAGGCTACCTCGATAATCCGGTATGGTGAAATTAAGTTTGAGGTGCGAACACCACATTCGGTACATGAGCCCGATTTCTGCAGGATTGCATTAATTTCGGCTGAATCCGGTTCTTTTTCAATGCACATATGCCGGAGCTGGTGGCGATATTTCCGCAATGGGGTTTCCGTGTAGAAAATGGAGTAGATATTTCAAATTTGAATGCACTGTGCAGAATTGTCGAAATAGGTCTTGCTTATTTATCAATTGCCTACATTTTCGTGAAATTGGTCGCAATAAGGTGGACGCCATCGTGGACTGCCAAGAGAGCCTAGTTGCGGTCGGTCCGTACAATTGGTCACAATAAGGTGGACACCTTCGTGGGATACCAACCGAGTGCAGTTGCGGTCGGTCCGTACAATTGGTCACAATAAGGTGGACACCTTCGTGGGATACCAAGCGAGTGCAGCTGCGGTCGGTCCGTACAATTGGTCACAATAAGGTGGACACCTTCGTGGGATACCAAGCGAGTGCAGTTGCGGTCGGTCCGTACAATTGGTCACAATAAGGTGGACACCTGGGATACCAAGCGAGTGCAGCTGCGGTCGGTCCGTACAATTGGTCACAATAAGGTGGACACCTTCGTGGGATACCAAGCGAGTGCAGCTGCGGTCGGTCCGTACAATTGGTCACAATAAGGTGGACACCTTCGTGGGATACCAAGCGAGTGCAGTTGCGGTCGGTCCGTACAATTGGTCACAATAAGGTGGACACCTTCGTGGGATACCAAGCGAGTGCGGTTGCGGTCGGTCCGTAAGTACAGGTGGAAGGTGCATACAAAACTAACTGTGATGCACAAATGATGTTCTGGAAACTAAATCCAGAGGGGGCGAAGGAGCCATGGTTCCAAAACTGCCAGCAGTGGGCGACAACCGATAATTAATGAACTGCATTCTGCAAAGTGCCCACCCACCCCACCCACCCCGAAACGAGCGCTAATCTTTTTCTTTACTTCGGTTTTATGGTAACTCAGCTACCATGGCTACATAGTGCCAGAAATTACACTTATCAAAACGTTAGAGTGTCCGGTGTCAGATATGAACAATTAACTGTAAGCAGTACAAAATGTACTGCAGTGTCCCGGGTCAGATATAGAATACTTACTGTATACAGTACAAAATGAGTTATGTCGACATACCAGCTCGGTTCAACTGGGCGAGTATACTGCCGCAAAAAATTCCTCACAAAGAAATAAAAACTATACAGATTAAAAAATATGGGAAATATTGTTAATATATTTGGGAAATATTTGGGAAATATCACACAACTTTTAGAGGCGAAGAGAAAGTCACACGTCCGAAATTCCTCCTGCACCTATCATTTTGCGCTCATCGAGGGACAGCACAGGATATGACACCATGTCAACTGTGCACGGCGTCTAGAATAGCAGGACCTAGCTTCACCCGAACTAGGCATGGGTGCGCGTCGTAAGTATGTCCTATTTGGAACCGACACAGCGATGCCGCTTCGCCGAACGTTGTGCCACCACGAGCTGCACCACCCAAGGAATGGCTTAATTTGTTCTAGTTTGTTGTCAAATGTGTCCAAGTTCACCTGTCGCTTTTAACCCACGGAAGTAGAAGCAGCACAATAGAGGCCAGTGGCCGGAAGCGGAAGTGTTCGTAGACACAGAGCCTGGGCAGCACGTCTCGCCGCAGCGTCCTCGTTCAAAGGATCCCTTATTGACTCGGAATCCAGCACAAAACCATTATTTTCCCAGCATGTCGTAAAGTAGACAAACTAATCATGGCGGGGCTAGATGGGTAATCAGATATCTCAAGCAATCAGTTCCGGTAAGGTGCTGTGCATCGTCACCAACTTCACCATAGTCGAGCTTTGATGAGTCCAAAAAGACCTGGAAGAATACACAGAAGCATGAGTCGGAAGCGCAAATGAACGGATGGCCGGACCACTGACGAATGCGCTGCCCACACCTCTGCCCGTTTCAGAACCAGAAGCGCACGCGGTGGCAAAGTCGTGGCACTTCCCTATATGTTCCGCGGTGCACACACGGAACGCATTTGTAGTGATCTCGGACCAACTGCTCCAGTGAGCGAGACGTTAAGATCAGGAGGGTCAGCTTCCATGGAAGAGTTCGCATGTTGTCTACACACAGAACTCTTTGCAATCTTACAATCGGATTGCACTCTCCCGGAACAGTCGGAGCGTACGCACATCAAAGTGGGCTACGCTCTCTTCTCAGAACAAAACGGACAACGAGGGCGAACACACACAGCTGCACAGATGCTGCGTGAACGCTCCCAATTTGCAGGCGCATCGCGTGGCCAGCATTTCTCGCCCAACAGCAAGGGGTGGCTCGTGAGCATCCGCCAGCGTGCTTGCACCAGGCGAAGTCCGAAACGCTCCAGGAGCTACGCGAAGAGCAGTATCCTGCGTGGTGTGCAGGGTGCGTCTCCTACTACAGGGTGCGTCTACTATTCCTACTACAGGATGCATCTACTACTCCTACTACAGGGTGAGTCTACTACTAATACTACAGGGTACGTCTACTGCTCCTACTACATGGTGCGTCTACTACTCCTACTACAGGGTTCGCCTACTACTCCCACTACATGGTGCGTCTACTACTCCTACTACAAGGTTCGTCTACTACTCCCACTACATGGTGCGTCTACTACTCATACACTATCGGCCAAACAAAACAAGCGTAGTCCAACTTGGATCGCATGAGCGAACAATACCGAAGTAACTTCGTCCTTATGATGTTCGGGACACACAGTTCAAGATATTCACGGATATAAAACATACGTCACGAAGCTTCCGAATATGCACCCTATAAGTGAAACGACAATGCAATTACCGTCCCAGCTCGGTTTAGATCCGCCTTGGTTCCCTTGGGTAAATCACGCCTACTTCTGATCAGAAATAGCTCTTCTCGTTTACCGAAGACTTATCCGAAAGGCTTACCTTGCTTTGCAGCTTATCGTTTTCGTGCTTGTATGTGGTGTTGGCCTTGTCAAGCTTTTCCACTTTTTCCCGTAACGCAACCAGCTCCTCCTGCGAACACAAAACATTGAAACATGCGACATGCATAACAGCACAGTTCACACACAAAAACACGGATACACATTCAAGTGAGACTTCAGAACCTAGACAAATTGTACTGTCGAACATCCGCCCATACATATGCAAACATCTATGTATTTATGTATTGTATTTGTATTTATGTATTCACTACAGACACATCCACAGACCACGGTGGCTATTATCGTGCCCGTCGAAATGAGTGAGATCAACAGGAATATGGATATGATAGGCGATATGATATTGGGAAGGATGTAAAGCTGGGTGTTGAGACTGGGTAAGGTAAGGATACTGCAGCATGGGGCGAGTCAGCCAGTATCGGCGCCTCGCTCAACAAACAGCAGGTAGGAGGATGCAGGGATAGGGGACATCAGTACATCTAGCTCAGAGAGCTGAACATGCCACTTCTGACCATTCCTGGTTTATGAAACTGAAATACGGAGGGGCAAATGCACCCCCACCCCTCCTCCAAAAGGGATGGAATTGCGTTGCAAATGCGCGAAACACGCACAGAAATTATTTCCATAGGACAAACCTGCACATATAAATATTGTGGTCTCACCACCACTCTCCAAAAACACCCATGGCCTATACAACTTCATACACGAAGCCACGCAAGCTCAACCACATGCAACATACTACTGATGTTGAATACTACTGATACCTCCTTAAACTACTGATTGAAAATTAACTGAACAACAGTCCAATGCCACTACTTCTGCGTATCGCATCACCAATTTTTATAACTATTGGTTGCTATCGCCTGGATAGCTTCCATAGTCCATCGCTTACCATGCCGATTCCTAAATAGAAAACAAATTCAAAGGTATGCAACAACGCAAAATGACAAGAAATTTACCTCGATTTGTACAGCGTCCTACGGGAAGGAACAAGTAGTTAGTCACCAAAATACTTATCTGGGTCACGCGGAGTAACCTAGTTGAGTCACTTTCAATACTCCGTGATTGTGTCGAGCTTAATTTCTGGGCACATTGTGTCCTCATCACATTTATATTAAATATGGGAACGTAAACAATGTACTTAGTTAACAAACTAACTCTAGAGAAACTAACTCTGGAGAAACTCTAGACTGGTGAACAAACCAACTGGAATAAACAAAACACGGCAAAAATGACATGATGACAAAAATGATATACAAAACGGGAAAAAAGAACGGGACAAAACAACTCATCAGTAATCTCCCTTCACGCAGAAAATCCCAAATGATATCAGGAAGCTTCTAATAAACTCTGCACTACCAGGGCAGTCACCCACATCGTCATGGAAGTGGAGGGGAAAGGCGAGGGACGCATAGATCCTATGTGTCCAGAATTGGCCTCGATCCAAGACGCAAGAGTGGGAGATTATTGCTGGCAGGATGACACAAGAACAGCAACTCGAAGCCGATGGGAACCAAATGATAAATTTCGGAGTTCAGAATTTCAAACGATGTATGCAACAAGTTTGTCACCCAACCTGATAATATGTTGCTGCTTCTCGAGCACGATGGTCTCAGATATATTACTGTTTTGAGACAGGACAAGGTGGTAATGAAAACTATGGCCATGTGAGCTAGTCATAGTGGGAAGTAATGGGACAAATTACTCTAAGCTAAGCCTTTCTCACTTAAACTAGATAAACTTTGAACACCGATACATCTCTCTTCCATATGTAACATTACACATACATGGATCGCATGGAAAGAATTAGCCTGACAAACCTTGGCACCTCCTCAAAATTGCCGTAGTGGAGCTCCTGGTGTCGCATACTACACTTCATGCCTCCATATGGGTACGTGGACTGGATAAATTAAAAGCCTACCCATGATGCACAGAGCATCATAATGGTGATGAAAACTTTCTTTTGAACAGGTGTAAACCACACTTCTGAAAACAAAATACTTGGCACGTACATTCCATGTATTCGTATTGGACTGGTGAAAGTAGTGATCACTGTTTCCCACATAATTATATCCAACATTTTTGGACACTGGACAGTAAGCCTTCGTAACTACAGTACGTACATGATCGGGTAGTTGGCATGCGTTGAGAGCTTGTGCTCCATGGAAGTCATAAATACAGCACCTGTGCACTATTAGATGCGCACTATTAACCAATTGCAATGCCGAAGTGTTTGCACTGCACGGCCCTGTTGGACTGATCCACGGTGCCACCTACCACCGAGCGGGTCTGGCGGCCTCCTGGAGCTGCTGCCACCTACCACCGAGCGGGTCTGGCGGCCTCCTGCAGCTGCTGCCACCTACCACCGAGCGGGTCTGGCGGCCTCCTGCAGCTGCTGCCACCTACCACCGAGCGGGTCTGGCGGCCTCCTGCAGCTGCTGCCACCTACCACCGAGCGGGTCTGGCGGCCTCCTGGAGCTGCTGCCACCTACCACCGAGCGGGTCTGGCGGCCTCCTGGAGCTGCTGCCACCTACCATCGAGCGGGTCTGGCGGCCTCCTGCAGCTGCTGCCACCTACCACCGAGCGGGTCTGGCGGCCTCCTGCAGCTGCTGCCACCTACCACCGAGCGGGTCTGGCGGCCTCCTGGAGTTGCTGCCACTGTCTCCCCCTACCATCGAGCGGGTCTGGCGGCCTCCTGCAGCTGCTGTCACCTACCACCGAGCGGGTCTGGCGGCCTCCTGCAGCTGCTGTCACCTACCATCGAGCGGGTCTGGCGGCCTCCTGCAGCTGCTGCCACCTACCATCGAGCGGGTCTGGCGGCCTCCTGGAGCTGCTGCCACCTACCACCGAGCGGGTCTGGCGGCCTCCTGCAGCTGCTGTCACCTACCATCGAGCGGGTCTGGCGGCCTCCTGGAGCTGCTGCCACCTACCGGGGGCAGCTGCAACCGATGGGCCTGGCAGGTGCTGCCACCTGTCGCCGGTGCTGTGGGTTAGGAGACGTACCGTGGCCCACCGTGGTTCAGCCACGTATCGTGGTCTGCCGTGGGCCGGGAGGTGCTGCCACCTGTCGTCGGTGCTGTGGGTCAGGAGACGTACCGTGGCCCACCGTGGCTCAGCCACGTATCGTGGTCTGCCGTGGGCTGGGACGTACCGTGGCCGCCTGCAGCTGCTGTTCGGTGCGGTGCACGTCCAGCAGAGGGGTGACGCCGCACGAGCAGGCGCCACCACGGCCAGCTCCGCACACCCACGTACTTGCGCACATTCTTCTGGATACAGCGAATCGCCACGTCCTGCACCTGCAAAGCCGACCAGCGGCGTCACACAGCGTGGCTCCACGTCACGCGTCACACTGTCGAGTCACGGGCCTGACGTCTCGCGTCGCAGACCACAAGGTCTGGCTCCGGACAGCCGAGTGGCCGCCGCAGCTGGTGGCTGTGTCAGTGTCTGCCCGCAGCTGGTGGCTGTGTCAGTGTCTGCCCGCAGCTGGTGGCTGTGTAAGTGTCTGCCCGCAGCTGGTGGCTGTGTAAGTGTCTGCCCGCAGCTGGTGGCTGTCAGTGGCAGCGAACACCGTCAGTGTCTGCCCGCAGCTGGTGGCTGTGTAAGTGTCTGCCCGCAGCTGGTGGCTGTGTCAGTGTCTGCCCGCAGCTGGTGGCTGTCAGTGGCAGCGAACACCGTCAGTGTCTGCCCGCAGCTGGTGGCTGTGTAAGTGTCTGCCCGCAGCTGGTGGCTGTGTAAGTGTCTGCCCGCAGCTGGTGGCTGTGTCAGTGTCTGCCCGCAGCTGGTGGCTGTGTCAGTGACAGCGGACACCGTCAGTGTCTGCCCGCAGCTGGTGGCTGTGTAAGTGTCTGCCCGCAGCTGGTGGCTGTGTCAGTGTCTGCCCGCAGCTGGTGGCTGTGTCAGTGTCTGCCCGCAGCTGGTGGCTGTGTCAGTGACAGCGGACACCGTCAGTGTCTGCCCGCAGCTGGTGGCTGTGTCAGTGACAGCGGACACCGTCAGTGTCTGCCCGCAGCTGGTGGCTGTGTCAGTGACAGCGGACACCATCAGCGTCTGTGTCCACCCAGGTGGGGTTGCCCAGTGACCAGCCGAAGCCAGGGCGCTGGTGCATGTCACCGCCGGAGCTCGAGCGCGCCGAGCAGCGATCAGTACAGTGCAAAACATCCACACTATAGCCGACCAGCGAATGACGAGCCCGGGGTTGGTTGGTGGGTTGTGGCATTGCGATGCACTCAGCAGCTTGAGGCCATACGGTGTCTGTCGCCTGCCTACCACCCTGACAGGAAGGGCGGGCGCCGCGGGGAATTGAACCCCGTACCTCTGGCATGACAGACGCTCAGCTTAACCAGTGAACTACCGACGCCTTGAGGAATATATGCACATGCCCGTGAAGTCCTGCGGTCTTCACGTCCTCCTCGGTCTTGAACGTGTCCTTCAGATGGTACAGCCCATTCGACGACAGCGGCCGACACGCTGACCAGCCGCTCTCGCGGCACGGGGGCGACGGCAGGTGGCTGACTAGCTATGGTGGCCACACATACACATCGTGTCCAGCCGCCGGGCACGTCACAGTCACGCGCCGCTGGTGACGGACCGCCGCCTGCTGCAGACGGCGCAGCAGCGGCGCAGCAGCGGCGCTGGTTGCAGTCGGCCCACCGCCGGACCGCCGCATCTCCAGACTCGGTCCAACGACTCTCCAGCTCCGACACCTGACTCGGCACGATTGCCGGAGTCCGGCATCTGATGGGAACGAAGCGCCGAGAGTGTGGGCCAGCGGCTGTTAACGGCGCGACCGGCACAACGTTGTTCCACACGGCCGGCCAACCGGAGAAGTTGCCTTTTACACAGCGCGACGCACTTCACGGCTCAACGCCCCCAGACATTCGGGACCTGAGCTTCAATGACCTGATCACATCACATACATACAGACAGACACACACACACAGACACACACTACGCAACCACCACAGCTGGCGGTCTGGAGTGGTCAGATTTCATGCTCGATGAATGTAGACTGGGGGAGGCCGGCGCTGGCTGCATCATGGGCTGGACGTGCTCGCGTCAATTGATCGAGAACTGCGCATTGCAACACGACGCTGCTGGTTCCAGTGAGTCCTGACATCACTCCCGTGCAGGAGCCGGTCAGTGATAGCTCGTGCAGGAGCCGGTCAGTGGCAGCTCGTGCAGGAGCCGGTCAGTGACAGCTCGTGCAGGAGTCCTGTCAGTGACAGCTCATGCAGGAGCCAGTCAGTGACAGCTCGTGCAGGAGCCGGTGAGTGACAACTCGTTCAGGAGCCGGTCAGTGACAGCTCGTGCAGGAGCCGGTCAGTGACAGCTCGTGCAGGAGCCGGCCAGTGACAGCTCGTGCAGGAGCCGGTCAGTGACAGCTCGTGCAGGGGCCGGTCAGTGACAGCTCGTGCAGGAGCCGGCCAGTGACAGCCCGTGCAGGGGCCGGTCAGTGACAGCTCGCCCAGGAGCCGGTCAGTGACAGTGCAGGAGCCGGTCAGTGACAGCTCGCCCTGGAGCCGGTCAGTGACAGCTCGTGCAGGGGCCGGTCAGTGACAGCTCGTGCAGGAGCCGGCCAGTGACAGCTCGTGCAGGAGCCGGTCAGTGACAGCCCGTGCAGGGGCCGGTCAGTGACAGCTCGCCCAGGAGCCGGTCAGTGACAGTTCAGGAGCCGGTCAGTGACAGCTCGCCCTGGAGCCGGTCAGTGACAGCTCGTGCAGGGGCCGGTCAGTGACAGCTCGTGCAGGAGCCGGTCAGTGACAGCTCGCCCTGGAGCCGGTCAGTGACAGCCCGTGCAGGAGCCGGTCAGTGACAGCTCGCCCTGGAGCCGGTCAGTGACAGCTCGTGCAAGAGCCGGTCAGTGACAGGCCGTGCAGGAGCCGGTCAGTGACAGGCCGTGCAGGAGCCGGTCAGTGGCAGCTCGTGCAGGAGCCGGCCAGTGACAGCCCGTGCAGGGGCCGGTCAGTGACAGCTCGCCCAGGAGCCGGTCAGTGACAGTGCAGGAGCCGGTCAGTGACAGCTCGCCCTGGATCCGGTCAGTGACAGCTCGCCCAGGAGCCGGTCAGTGACAGTACAGGAGCCGGTCAGTGACAGCTCGCCCTGGAGCCGGTCAGTGACAGCTCGCCCAGGAGCCGGTCAGTGACAGCTCGCCCAGGAGCCGGTCAGTGACAGCTCGCCCAGAAGCCGGTCAGTGACAGCTCGCCCAGGAGCCGGTCAGTGACAGCTCGCCCAGGAGCCGGTCAGTGACAGCCCGCCCAGGAGCCGGTCAGTGACAGCTCGCCCAGGAGCCGGTCAGTGACAGCCCGTGCAGGAGCCGGTCAGTGACAGCTCGCCCTGGCGGCGCGGCGATTACACGGCACGGCGAGCAGTTAGCGGCCGACGCCCGCCAGATGGTGCGCCGTGGGAGCCGCGCCGGCCAGACGCCAGCGACGCGCCGAGACTGCCGACCAGACCACGTGACCACCGCTAGGATGGTGTCTCACGTGTTGCCGGGGCCGGCGGCCGCCGCTCACCGACAAGGATGACCCAGTCAGAAATTATCGCTTGAGTATGCAAGGCAAGGACAGCAATAGTGTTAGCAATAGTGTGCAAAGCAAGGACAGCAATAGTGTTAGCAATAGTGTGCAAGGCAAGGACAGTTTAGATAGTGTTCCATCTCGGCAGATGCCCGAGCCGATGGACAGACACCACCCCAACAGCCTGCTACCATCGAAACATGCGTACGAGAAGCCGTGGTTCTCGTGGTTAGTCCCAGTTTCTAGCTGTGTTTACAAGCACCGCCAAGCGCCGATTATTTGGTGGATGGCGTGTTTGCCTCATAATCTAATGGCTTGGGTTCGAGTCCCACCAGGTGCTTGGGCCTTCGGCTTCCCTACAACCACTAGACGTGAGATTAGGGACATTACATGGCCCGCGCAGCTAAATCCACCTTGACAGATCAAAGTGCTTCCCAAAATAACATGGTCTGGGCTGAATGGGTTGTCTGCGGCAGCGCGTGGATCTCGTATTCGTCAACGTAAACGTGAGCAACGGTACGCTGCCGAGGCATTCACCGCCTTCTAAAATTATACGCTACATATACCAAAGATGGTGGTTATTGGCTTTGCGACCTGTCGACCACTCTTGGTCATGTAGCGTCGCCAATCTCTCACTTCGAATGGTCGCGGGCGAAGAGTAGCGGCAGGTGAGACTCGAACCCACAACCATTACACTGGGAGACTGACACCTTTGCCCTAAACTACACACTACAGACTGACAAACTACCGTGTGGGAGTGTTCGCTACCTGAACTCATCGCCCAGCGGATTCTCTTGTTGTTTCAGTTGACCTGCTCTAATACAGAGACTGCGAGTCACTGGTACCACGAGTCTGTCCGATCACACACCTACGGGAACGCACTCGTTGGCTCCAGTCTGCCCGAGCCAGCTCGCACTCGTTGGCTCCAGTCTGCCCGAGCCAGCTCTCGCGAGCCCCCGGGAAGTCCGACTTGGACACCCACCCGTCCGCTCCAGCCATCTGGGGAGGCACGTCCGTCCGACCGTACCGCACCACAGCCGGCGCCGGCCGCCATCCACCGAGACCACTCACGCCATCTGGAGACGCGTAGATGGCTACCGCGCGCCGGAGCGTGGCGCCGGAGCCGTGGCGGAGAGAGCCGTCACGCCAACCGAGACACACCTGCTTCCGCCGGCCCGCCGGCCCGAACTCTCATCTTCCAAGCATTGAGTGTGCGATGTCGATTCCGTCGCGCTGGAGATAAGTGGCAGTCAGGCCGCGGCGAGCCGCTCCGCTGTAGATAGGTGACAGTCAGGCCGCGGCGAGCCGCTCCGCTGTAGATAGGTGGCAGTCAGGCCGCGGTGAGCCGCTCCGCTGTAGATAGGTGGCAGTCAGGTGGCAGTCAGGCCGCGGTGAGCCGCTCCGCTGTAGATAGGTGGCAGTCAGGCCGCGGTGAGCCGCTCCGCTGTAGATAGGTGGCAGTCAGGCCGCGGTGAGCCGCTCCGCTGTAGATAGGTGGCAGTCAGGCCGCGGTGAGCCGCTCCGCTGTAGATAGGTGGCAGTCAGGCCGCGGTGAGCCGCCCGCTGTAGATAGGTGGCAGTCAGGCCGCGGCGAGCCGCTCCGCTGTAGATAGGTGGCAGTCAGGCCGCGGTGAGCCGCTCCGCTGTAGATAGGTGGCAGTCAGGCCGCGGTGAGCCGCTCCGCTGTAGATAGGTGGCAGTCAGGCCGCGGTGAGCCGCTCCGCTGTAGATAGGTGGCAGTCAGGCCGCGGTGAGCCGCTCCGCTGTAGATAGGTGGCAGTCAGGCCGCGGTGAGCCGCTCCGCTGTAGATAGGTGGCAGTCAGGCCGCGGTGAGCCGCTCCGCTGTAGATAGGTGGCAGTCAGGCCGCGGTGAGCCGCTCCGCTGTAGATAGGTGGCAGTCAGGCCGCGGTGAGCCGCTCCGCTGTAGATAGGTGGCAGTCAGGCCGCGGTGAGCCGCTCCGCTGTAGATAGGTGGCAGTCAGGCCGCGGTGAGCCGCTCCGCTGTAGATAGGTGGCAGTCAGGCCGCGGTGAGCCGCTCCGCTGTAGATAGGTGGCAGTCAGGCCGCGGTGAGCCGCTCCGCTGTAGATAGGTGGCAGCCAGGCCGCGGTGAGCCGCTCCGCTGTAGATAGGTGGCAGTCAGGCCGCGGTGAGCCGCTCCGCTGTAGATAGGTGGCAGTCAGGTGGCAGTCAGGCCGCGGTGAGCCGCTCCGCTGTAGATAGGTGGCAGCCAGGCCGCGTAGCTGCCCGCTGTAGATAGGTGGCAGTCAGGCCGCGGTGAGCCGCTCCGCTGTAGATAGGTGGCAGTCAGGTGGCAGTCAGGCCGCGGTGAGCCGCTCCGCTGTAGATAGGTGGCAGTCAGGCCGCGGTGAGCCGCTCCGCTGTAGATAGGTGGCAGTCAGGCCGCGGTGAGCCGCTCCGCTGTAGATAGGTGGCAGTCAGGCCGCGGTGAGCCGCTCCGCTGTAGATAGGTGGCAGTCAGGCCGCGGCGAGCCGCTCCGCTGGCAGTGGGCTGTTGTTGGCCCAGAGCGCAGCTGCCCACCTGGTGTCGGCGGCAGCCAGGTGCCGTCACATCTGTCGCAGCTGCACTCTGGGCTGTTGCTGGCCCAGAGCGCAGCTGCCCACCTGGTGGTCGGCGGCAGCCAGGTGCCGTCACATCTGTCGCAGCTGCACTCTGGGCTGTTGTTGGCCCAGAGCGCAGCTGCCCACCTGGTGGTCGGCGGCAGCCAGGAGCCGTCATATCTATCGAGGCATCTGTCGCCACTCCAGCGGAGCCGGCCGCTAGGGTCCACTAACCAGCTGGCAGACGCGCTCGCCGTCGATCGCACCGATCGCCGCTGATCCCCGTAAATGCCGTCTCGCCGCGCAGTGGTGCACGTCAGACAAGTAATAAAAAAACACCCGACATCCACCGTCCGACACGAGCTCACCACGCGAGCGTCCTTTGTATCCGATAATCCCAGAACAATGGGTTCGAAGAAAAACACAAACAAAGACGTCATAAAACACACATTCGGAGCGAGCCGCAACGTCGTGCCCATCGCGGAGCCGGTAGTGGTTGGTGGTCCGGTCCGGTCCGGTCCGGACCGGACCGGACCGGACCGGACCGGACCGGACCGGACCGGACCGGACCGGACCGGACCGGACCGGACCGGACCGACCGACGACCGGACCGTCACCAACAGCCCACAACCCGTCAGCCCATTCAGTTCGGGGTACGCGTGACGCCCGCACCGTCCGTGGCGTAACCTGCAGCTGGCCGACGAGTCGCCTGACACGTTCTGCAGCCCCCATCCAATTGGATGCTGTGGTGAAACGGTGGCCAAGCGAGGTCTATCTGCGGGTGCCAACATATGTTCAGGTAGCAGAGGAGAGAGTTGCATAGTGGTGTGCAACGTTTAACAGGTGCTCAGGTAGTACGGGCGATATATTTGTACGGTGCGGATGTGACCAGTTAACAATTGTTGCGGTAGCAGGAGAGAGGATCACGGAGGGGATGTGACGTGTACACGGTGGTGCGGCAACAGCGGCGAAAGAGTTGCGTGGTGGGGATGTAACGTGTACACGGTGTTCCGGTAACAGGAGCGGGAGAGTTGCGTGGTGGGGATGTGACGTGTACACGGTGTTCCGGTAACAGGAGCGGGAGAGTTGCGTGGTGGGGATGTGACGTTTGCACGGTGTTCCGGTAACAGGAGCAGGAGAGGTGGTGGGGATGGACTGACGGGGGGTCGGTAACAGCGAGCGAGTTGCACGGTGGGAGTGCGACTGTTTAGCCGGTGTTCTGGTAGCCGGTGTTCTATGGTGGGGATGGACGTTTACGCGGTACTTCGGTAACAGACAGGGGATGACGGAGGGGGAGGGGTAACAGCGAGCGAGTTGCACGGTGGGAGTGCGACTGTTTAGCCGGTGTTCTGGTAGCCGGTGTTCTGGTAGCACGGGCGGGCGAGTTGCAAGGTGTTACCGTTCAACAGATAATCATGACCAGAACGAGGGAGATAAAGAGATGGACACCTACTACCGCCATATGTGGCGAGATGGACACCTACTACCGCCATGTGTGGCGAGATGGACACCTACTACCGCCACGTGTGGCGAGATGGACACCTACTACCGCCACGTGTGGCGAGATGGATACCTACTACCGCCATGTGTGGCGAGATGGACACCTACTACCGCCGTATGCAGCGAGATGGACACCTACTACCGCCACGCATGTGTGGCGAGATGGACACCTACTACCGCCATGTGTGGCGAGATGGACACCTACTACCGCCATGTGTGGCGAGATGGACACCTACTACCGCCATGTGTGGCGAGATGGACACCTACTACCGCCACGCATGTGTGGCGAGATGGACACCTACTACCGCCACGTGTGTCGAGATGGACACCTACTACCGCCATGTGTGGCGAGATGGA
Organism: Ashinkailepas kermadecensis; assembly: GCA_034440615.1. Taxonomy (NCBI): domain Eukaryota; kingdom Metazoa; phylum Arthropoda; class Thecostraca; family Neolepadidae; genus Ashinkailepas; species Ashinkailepas kermadecensis. The sequence goes on along the minus strand of JAOTOM010004323.1, from coordinate 148,668 downwards.
CACCTACTACCGCCGTATGCGGCGAGATGGACACCTACTACCGCCATGTGTGGCGAGATGGACACCTACTACCGCCGTATGTGGCGAGATGGACGCCTACTACCGTCGTATGCACCCACACCAGCACATCCGCTCAACGTTGCCTTGCCCAACCCAAAACCGGACCTTTGAGCAATTTGCACGGTGACGAAACTTAAAAAAATTCCACTTTATTACGTCTGACGAACAGACCTCCAAATATCCCTCATCAGTAAAAACGCGGCTGTTGTGCACGATAAACTTGGGGTGACTACAGCTGACCAGCACAATGACCAACAAAACCTCAACACACCCGTCACCGAATGGCCAGAGCGTGTGTGGTCTCCGGTGCGGGCAGGGACGGCCACCGCAGTGGTTACCTTGAGCCGTGCCAACAGTCTGCGCGCCAGTAGACCGCGACAGCGCGCCTGCAGTCGGACGATGCTGTCCTGCAGCCGCTCGTCACGCTGCTCCTCCAGCCGGGTCAGGGCGCCCGATCGGAAGAAGATCTGCCGAGCCAGCACATGAGGTCAGCAACAGGTCACCAGGTCATCGGGTCATGTGTAAATCATGCGCGCTTCAACTGCGGTCATGTTTTAGTCAGCTCACGTGCGCATCGTACGTGGCTCCGAGCCACCTCTGGGCCACTTACGGTCACCGCTGCTGCCACACTGGCGGTGCTCGGACACAGCCATCCCATACATTTCACATGCTGACTTGCAACCCATTGACACTCTCCTGGCTCTTCTTGATGTTATCGACGCGCTTCACTGCTTGCATGGATATTTAGCTATCCTGCATGCTACTTTGACCATCCATCTATTTATTTATCTATCCAATTATCCCCAGGATCCACACAACCCCTACCCGGCCACCATCTGCCCAATTCTCAGGTCCCCAATATCGTGTCCGGTGTCCAGCCAACCTAACGACCTAGACCATTCCCTCGGTCCAGCAACCCTCTTCCACTCATGGGACTTGGAAAAATCTATGTGGTCTTCAAAAGTCAGAGTACCGTAAACCATATTGGCAGATAAAAAAACACAAAATGTAAGATGTTCTTTGCTCGATTTGTCTCTATCGTTAGATCAACCGTCACGGAGCTTGACTTTTCAACCTGACGAGGCTAATCCCGTCCCACAAGGGGGTTGGGGCTGCCAAAAGGCTGCCTCACCCATACGCAGGTCTTTTTCCACGACAACAGAAAAATGGCCAGCGTCAAAGCACATTGCCGCTTGGTATAGCTGATGGGGATCATTTGCCGACCTCATGGCGGAACAAATTTGAAGATATTCCGTCAGATGACTGACCAATAGCTTCATAAGATGGAACATGTCAGGCCATTGTTCGCCAAAATCGCGAATCATCGGTGATTTATCTCACTTACTTCCCCCAAACCATTAATGACGGGTGTGAAAGGGTGATGGACAGTTCACCTAGCCTGTCCAGATATGGCATTGATCTTACCAAGGTCATCCTGTCAATGACCCAACGACCATAGATGACTTTTTCGGGATAGGTCACTCCAGGGTTAAGGTCGGATGTCAAAACTGAATTTGACGTCCAATTTTGCCTCTGGGTATTATAAAATCGTGTGTTCAGGTAGAATTTTGGAAATATATAATTAAATTAATATCTTGACCTCATCTCATCCCTTACCAATGGGTGACATGCATGGGTTTGGATGCAGGGGTCAACATGTAACAAGTTGCATGTTGTTAGCATCCCAAGATATTGAGGAACATTACGGCAAATATGTGAAGGATATCTGCTAATATTTTCACACATGTAACAATTGAACTTGAACTTTTTGATTTTAGCGACCAATTAACCTTTACAGTGAACTGAGATGTCGCATAGGGACCCAAATTATACACAATATCGGGTATCAATCGCGAGATCTCGTGACGCGCAGCACACTGGTTTTGTTCTATGCCGCCGGCTTTCTCCGTTCGGAAGTACTGGGCAGTCGTAGTAACATCACCCCTGCACTGGCGACGGTGACAAAAAGCCATGCATGGGCGAGGGTGAATACGCGCTCGGGTGGCTGAGGGGGGAGGGGGATTGACCCGTGATGTTCTCCAAAAACATCAAGGTGGTGGGCATCCTTGCGAAATTTGCATAGCTATAGAAGATTGAGCAGCGGATCCTTAGTGGTCTATGTATTGACATCGCTAAAGGTCACTGAACCAGATGAGGTCAAGTCAGGTCATAGTTTCTGATAGGTGCAGTCATTCGAAGTGTAACTATGATTTAATTCACATTCATAGTTATTTGTTCAGTAGGTGATCCGCTTTTGCATGCTTCCGACGTCCACAAGTCAGGTCAGCTGCATTTCAACACGCATTGACTCTCTCAAGGTCACGAACCTCAGTTGACTTCGAGTAACCTCAAGTGACCATTTTCTGGCGTCTGTGCCAATTTTGGGCATTCGTTTTGATCCTAAATTCGAATTCGGCGCCCATGTTAAACCGAAAGCACGAACCATCTTGACATTTGGGCCATTTTCAGCATGTCGAGCATGGCGTCACCATGTTCACCTGACTTGACCGGGGATAGGTGCATCAAAATGCATGATGTTGGGTGTCAATTGACTGACAATAACCGGATAATATGTTTTAGGAGGGCGTTGCCAGATATAGGGCAGTCATTCGATCCTAAAATCAAAAAATTTCGAACTTATCGAATAGTTGACATTTGACATGAGCTGGAATGTTACCAGCCAACTCTAAACTTTAAAAACAAAAACACTCGAAAGCACTAGTCAGCCGCAACACGCTCGCTTCCCCAACCGCAGCGTCCTAGGACGTTCCGTTCCCGATCTGGGAGAGGGTGGAGGGAGTCAAATTGGCCCGCACCCCCCCCCCTCCCAGCGGACCGTGTGACGATTGGCCATCAGCCAGGGCGCGTGCTAAATTGGTCGACGAGCTGGCAATTATCATTAGGTTGTAAGCATACCGGGCAACATACTGATGCATGCTGCATAGCTCAATAAGAGGTGAAAAGAGTTCAAAGGATCTGCACTCGGCTCGCTCTTGTCAAGGGAAAAACTCCCCCACTTCCAAAACCTGTGTGGGAACGTCCATGGACCGAAGCGCTGATTCTACAACTTAACGATCGCTCACCTGATCAAGCCGACGATTTGCGAACATGAATGTGGCAACAGAGAACCCAACGGCCATGTGTGCAAGCTTTCACCAAAATCCAGCGTACAAATGTTCCGGAGAGTGGTCGATGTGTCACGCAGACATGCCTCGACAGTCGAGAGTGATAAGAAAAGGAAGAAAGGCGGGAAGGCATGCGCACGAAATACCCAGGAGTCGGGTGCATGGTGGTCATTTCTTCCTCTCCCTCTCTGTCTCTTTGTCTAGTTGTCTATCTGCCTCTCTAGTCACATTCCAGTCAGATGTTCAAGAAGTTTCATCGTGCTAGCCCAACATTCTACCAAATACGTCAGTACGAATAGATTATGGAATCAGCGATCAGATCGTCTGACCACCACTCAAGCAGCTGTACAGAGCTGGCATCGGTGGTATTAATGAGTAGCAACAGGTCACAGAAGAAAAACCACTTCCAGTTTCTTATCTGTATCTTGGCTGAGCGGCCCCGATGCTGTCCGGACTTCCTACCCGGACTTCCCACACTATCACCAGTCACGGCCACCAAGGGTGAGGTCCCAGTCGTGGGCAGGGCCGGCCCACCCACCACGACAATCGCACCTTCTCGGTCGCCGCGGCCGAGGTCGGGACACACACCGCGGCAGTCAGCGGTGGGCCATCTCACACGAGCAGGAAACACTCGCGACGACGGCCGACACCCCGGCCGCCAGCCGCCGACAGCCGCGCTGACAGTCGACTCATCGCCGGCGGCAGAGCCGCGGTGGTGACGCAGTGTCGGAGCGCTGCCGGCGGCTTCAGTCGCACCGTGACGGGCCCACCGGGTCATCACCAACTGCGCCGCGGTGGGCACCGCCCGACAACTGCCTGACGATAGACGGGCATTGCGAACGGTCGCCGCCCCCAGCGAGACACAGCTGGGCGTCAACACCTGTCCTGCGGCGCCGGAGTCGGCACCGCCACCGCTGGCGGACAGGAAGGACTGGATGGACTGAAGGACTGGCGGACAGGAAGGACTGGATGGACTGGATGGACTGAAGGACTGGCGGACAGGAAGGACTGGATGGACTGAAGGACTGGCAGACAGGAAGGACTGGATGGACTGAAGGACTGGCGGACAGGAAGGACTGAATGGCGACCGGCGCCGCCGACCCGGTGATCTGACCCCATCAGGCGGCGTGGCTGGCGCAGTAGACGGATGCGGCGCGGTGCGGCACGACGCTTCCCACACGGTGCCAGAGGGCGGCCATCAAACGCGACGTCTGACCCGCGCCGAGCGGCAGTGGGCGGGCCAGCCATCAGTGGCATTCATCCAGCGGCAGTGGGCGGGCCAGCCATCAGTGGCACTCATCCAGCGGCAGTGGGCGGGTGTGCACTCATCCAGCGGCAGTGGGCCGGCCAGCGGCAGTGGGCCGGCCAGCCATTAGTGGCACCCATTCATCGGCAGTGGGCGGGTGTGCCACTCATCCAGCGGCAGTGGGCCGGCCAGCGGCAGTGGGCCGGCCAGCCATTAGTGGCACCCATTCATCGGCAGTGGGCGGGTGTGCCACTCATCCAGCGGCAGTGGGCGGGCGAGCCATTAGTGGCACCCATCCAGCGGCAGTGGGCCGGCCAGCCATTAGTGGCACCCATTCATCGGCAGTGGGCGGGTGTGCCACTCATCCAGCGGCAGTGGGCCGGCCAGCCATTAGTGCCACTCATCCAGCGGCAGTGGGCCGGCCAGCCATTAGTGCCACTCATCCAGCGGCAGTGGGCCGGCCAGCCATTAGTGCCACTCATCCAGCGGCAGTGGGCGGGCCAGCCATTAGTGCCACTCATCCAGCGGCAGTGGGCCGGCCAGCCATTAGTGCCACTCATCCAGCGGCAGTGGGCCGGCCAGCCATTAGTGCCACTCATCCAGCGGCAGTGGGCCGGCCAGCCATTAGTGCCACTCATCCAGCGGCAGTGGGCCGGCCAGCCATTAGTGCCACTCATCCAGCGGCAGTGGGCCGGCCAGCCATTAGTGCCACTCATCCAGCGGCATTGGGCCGGCCAGCCATTAGTGCCACTCATCCAGCGGCATTGGGCCGGCCAGCCATTAGTGCCACTCATCCAGCGGCATTGGGCCGGCCAGCCATTAGTGCCACTCATCCAGCGGCAGTGGGCGGGTGTGCACTCATCCAGCGGCAGTGGGCCGGCCAGCCATTAGTGCCACTCATCCAGCGGCAGTGGGCGGGCCAGCCATTAGTGGCACTCATCCAGCGGCAGTGGACGGGCCAGCCATTAGTGCCACTCATCCAGCGGCAGTGGGCCGGCCAGCCATTAGTGCCACTCATCCAGCGGCAGTGGGCCGGCCAGCCATTAGTGCCACTCATCCAGCGGCAGTGGGCCGGCCAGCCATTAGTGCCACTCATCCAGCGGCAGTGGGCCGGCCAGCCATTAGTGCCACTCATCCAGCGGCAGTGGGCCGGCCAGCCATTAGTGCCATTCATCCAGCAGACAATGCAGGCGGCCGGCCGATCCAGTCAGTCCGCGCCACACCGGGCAGTAGCGCGCCATTTTCTGCAGCACGTTTTCCTCCACCTCCCGATGCCCCAATGATGTGAAATATGAATTCCGGTGACAAGGTGATGAATAGTAGAAAATGTCTGAACATCGAAAAGATGCGTCGGGAATACTTCAATTGAAAAAAAACAGGAATCATTTAAAACCAAACACAAATGTACATTCATCGGCGGATAGCCCTGACATTGAGAAAATATGGGCATGTCCCGTAGTTGCTGTCACCAGGGAAATTGTAACACCGGAACACAGTAACACCGGGACCGTCTGAGAAACCTCCAGTCACCTCCAGTAGGCGTGGCCACGGTCACACGCCACGTGGTGGGTGGCTCCAGTGTCTGCCCTACCGGCGGCCCAGCAGGCGTGGCCACGGTCACACGCCACGTGGTGGGCGGCTCCAGTGTCTGCCCTACCGGCGGCCCAGCAGGCGTGGCCACGGTCACACGCCAGGTGGTGGGTGGCTCCAGTGTCCGCCCTACCGGCGACCCAGCAGGCGTGGCCACGGTCACACGCCACGTGGTGGGTGGCTCCAGTGTCCGCCCTACCGGCGGCCCAGCAGGCGTAGCCACGGTCACACGCCAGGTGGTGGGTGGCTCCAGTGTCCGCCCTACCGGCGACCCAGCAGGCGTGGCCACGGTCACACGCCACGTGGCGGGCGGCTCCAGTGTCCGCCCTACCGGCGACCCAGCAGGCGTGGCCACGGTCACACGCCACGTGGCGGGCGGCTCCAGTGTCCGCCCTACCGGCGACCCAGCAGGCGTGGCCACGGTCACACGCCACGTGGTGGGTGGCTCCAGTGTCCGCCCTCCGGCGGCCCAGCAGCGTGGCCACGGTCACACGCCACGTGGTGGGTGGCTCCAGTGTCCGCCCTACCGGCGACCCAGCAGGCGTGGCCACGGTCACACGCCAGGTGGTGGGTGGCTCCAGTGTCCGCCCTACCGGCGGCCCAGCAGGCGTGGCCACGGTCACACGCCACGTGGTGGGTGGCTCCAGTGTCCGCCCTACCGGCGACCCAGCAGGCGTGGCCACGGTCACACGCCACGGTGGTGGGTGGCTCCAGTGTCCGCCCTACCGGCGACCCAGCAGGCGTGGCCACGGTCACACGCCACGTGGTGGGTGGCTCCAGTGTCCGCCCTACCGGCGACCCAGCAGGCGTGGCCACGGTCACACGCCACGTGGTGGGTGGCTCCAGTGTCCGCCCTACCGGCGGCCCAGCAGGCGTGGCCACGGTCACACGCCACGTGGTGGGCGGCTCCAGTGTCCGCCCTACCGGCGACCCAGCAGGCGTGGCCACGGTCACACGCCACGTGGCGGGCGGCTCCAGTGGACCCCCTAGCCGGCGCCACGTGCCCCACGGGTGGTCGTGGCGCACGGCCACCTAACGGTGCTCGACCACCAGAGACAAGAGTCGAGCCGACCGCGGGTCACGGCGGGTCATGTATCGGCACGATCCGGCTCAGCCACCAGAAGTGGGCCTGTGGCCGGCCGACAATGGCCTCAAACGGCACCGGCAGATGCGAGCCAACAGGTCAGAGACGGCCCGCTGTGTGGTGCAGGGGCTAGCGGTGACGGCAGCCTACACCACGCCGCGGTACAGGTCAGAGACGGCCCGTGGTGTGGTGGCAGCGCACACCACACCGCGGTACAATGTCCAGGACGGGGAGGGCCCGCGGTGTGGTGCAGGGGACAGTGGGCACGGCAGCGCACACCACACCGCGGTACAATGTCCAGGACGGGGAGGGCCCGCGGTGTGGTGCAGGGGACAGTGGCCGCGGCAGCGCACACCACACCGCGGTACAATGTCCAGGACGGGGAGGGCCCGCGGTGTGGTGCAGGGGACGTTGACCACGGCACCATGCACCACACCGGGGTGACACGTTCAGGACGGGGAGGGCCCGCGGTGTGGTGCAGGGGACGTTGACCACGGCAGCACGCACCACACCGCGGTACAATGTCCAGGACGGGGAGGGCCCGCGGTGTGGTGCAGGGGACAGTGACCACGGCACCATGCACCACACCGCGGTGACACGTTCAGGACGGGGAGGGCCCGCGGTGTGGTGCAGGGGACGTTGACCACGGCAGCGCACACCACACCGCGGTACAATGTCCAGGACGGGGAGGGCCCGCGGTGTGGTGCAGGGGACAGTGACCACGGCACCGCGGTGACACGTTCAGGATACGACGGCCTGAGCATGGCGCATTGGTCCCACATCCGAAGGTCACACCATGTGGCGCAGTAGCTTGTCGGGCGGGCAAATTGGCAACTCGGACGCTGCAAGATGTCAGTGAGAGTATTCGGGTTGAAGACGGGCAGCCATACCGGTGCATCAGTTTTACGGCTCAGCGGCGAAAGTGAAAACTTTTCACATTCCCGAGGTAAAAAAGAGCAACAGGTCCTGTTCAGCACGTACATGAGTGCAGGATTGCAGTCAAAGTTGGTGGGGCCAATGCCGTTTTTGATGCCATTATCAATGCACATAGATCCTATGCTAGATCTTAGCAACATTGGCATGACATAGGTCCCATGGCGTTCTCCATCCATGAGCACATATGCACTGCTATAAACAGGGAGCTTTTCTGCTGCTGCTTTTCTTCTTCTTCTTTTTTAACAGATACTGGCTTTGATAGCTGCTTTTCACAGATTGTGGTTGAACGTCTGTTAGTGGATTTACCCAATATTCCTTTTTTTTCTTTGGTGATTGATAATTATCTGGGCTTTCGTGCGCATCAGCTGCTACTGGTTATGTAGGGCCCAAAGTTGCTTCTTTCAGAACATTACAGCTAACGAAATGTATCTATTTTGTGATGGATAAAAGACGTCGAACCGAGTAGCCGATATACACCGATATATTTCACCTGTCTGGACGATCTCCAAATTGTCACCTAAAACATCGCAGTAGGACTTTACGTGAAAGTTGGAACCAAAGTCGCGTCTTTGTTCCACCCGGAAGCTGGGGCAAGAAAGCAGAATGTGTCAAAAGACGCTATTTATGTACTTCAATGCCCCTGTCCTGATAACAACTTCACCTTTCTGTCGGAAAGCTCTTACTGTTACCATTACAGTCAGAGCTGGAGTTACATCTCCCCGCCCGTCGCCGTTCCCAGCAGACCTGCAGGGAATTAGCAGCAGGCTCAGTGGACAACGCTGCCACTGACGACAATGTACCGAGACCACAACACGGATATCCGTCCATAAGCCGGCGATATGATTGTCAGCGCCGCTCACAGACAGTGACGCGACATCGGACGGCGACATGGGGGCCGGCGGCAGCCGTCCATAAGCCGGCGATATCATGGTCAGCGCCGCCAAAAAAAATGACGGCGACATGGCCGGCGGCACTCCATAACCGCATAGATTTCCCACAACATGACGCGTACATCGGACGGCGACATGGGCCCGGCGGCAGCCGTCCATAAGCCGGCGATATCATGGTCAGCGCCGCTCACAGACAGTGACGCGTACAGCACAAATGAAAATGACCGCGACTGAATGACGGTGGTTGTCCTGAGACAGAAGAGGGAACTCTGGCGGCTTTAATCAACTGCAGACATTAGCGAGAGCCGTCTTAAAAGTGGTAATTTCAATTCCATATTTGGACCCAACCCATACAAAAAATAGACCACGAAAATAGCTCTAACTAAATGTCGCCTGCTTGGAAGCGAGCGTTAAACACGTGAAGGGAGATCAGCATAACTTTATTCTACAATGAGCAAATAAAACGTCCCTGCATGCAGAGCAACACACTCACAGATGCACGCTGACCTACTTCAGGAGTTCTTCGAGAGCAGATGCTGGCACATTCAGGCCACGCTGATGCATCCGTACTCAGCATACGAGGCCTCCCCAATCCGCACAACCACAAAGGCACCACTTGTGTGAGGATATGTGTGGTGAGCTGGGCGACGAAGGGATGACTGGACAATGACCGCTGACACCACCGTGTGAGGGTATGTGTGGTGAGCTGGGCGAAAAAAAAAAAAAAAAACAGGGGGGTTTGGGGGGGGGGGGGGGGGGGGAAGGGAAAATAAAAAAAGAACACCTGAAAGGGGGGGGGGGTTTGGGTGGGGGGGGGGGGGAAGGGGGGGATGGAGAAAAAGCCCCGACACCCCCCTGTGAGGGGGTGTGTGTAACGAAGGGATGACTGGACAATGACCGCTGACACCATCGTCGATCTGTCGCCCACAAAACCCAACAGACGACCTGTTTTTGCCAACACACGATCCGTTCTCTTCTGTGTGGGCAATTTCACCACGGGGCAATTTCTCCAGCCACACATCCGGCAAACAGTGTCGGTCCCACAGAGGTCAGCCGGAAACGAGGGTCTTCCTCTCGGCGACACAGGATGTCGTCAACTGATGAGCGGCATCGGCCCTGGGAAACGGACAGCTCCCGCCCAACAGTGCTGAGCCGATGCCAAACTACCGATCGCACCAGCCAACACCGGCCCCACTGGTGGCAACGTGGCGCTCACTGGATGGATCAGTCCACACCGGCCCCACTGGTGGCAACGTGGCGCTCACTGGATGGATCAGTCCACACCGGCCCCACTGGTGGCAACGTGGCGCTCACTGGATGGATCAGTCCACACCGACCCAACTGGTGGCAACGTGGCGCTCACTGGATGGATCACCCCCACTGGTGCAACGTGGTGCTCATGATGGATCAGTCCACCGACCCAACTGGTGGCAACGTGGCGCTCACTGGATGGATCAGTCCACACCGACCCCACTGGTGGCAACGTGGCGCTCACTGGATGGATCAGTCCACACCGACCCAACTGGTGGCAACGTGGCGCTCACTGGATGGATCAGTCCACACCGACCCAACTGGTGGCAACGTGGCGCTCACTGGATGGATCAGTCTACACCGACCCCACTGGTGGCAACGTGGTGCTCACTGGATGGATCAGTCCACACCGGCGCCACTGGTGGCAACGTGGTGCTCACTGGATGGATCAGTCTACACCGGTCATCAAGCGTCGCGCCATGTGTGTGGGCGTGGGGGGGGCGGGATCGTGGGTACCCGCTGCGGCAGACGCTCAGTAAAAAGCCAACAACATAATGACAACAAAAAGGCCACAGCACACCCGCACTGTTCCAGGCCGACGCCTATCGTTCGCCCAGCCGGCGGACTGGCAGTCCAAGGAGGTGCTGGCGATACTGTCAGGTCAGTGACCCTAGCCGACACGCAGCCAGCTGTCATAAACCATCTCACTGTTCAGTGGCGCGGAGGCTCATCTCACCATTTACAAACGACCATGTACATCTATGAAGGATTAGTAAATCACGCTGGAACTGTGCATCGTATTCCTACCTAATTCAGCTTGCTTTGCTTGGTGTTGTTCGGTTCATGTCGCCGCTGGCATGACTGTCAGGTGAACTGGCTACCTGTCAACTCCTCCGAACACAAAGTGGTTACAACCTGGCTACTCGATGTCCCTCCAAACGTAGTGACATTGCATTTGTCGATAGTTCATGTCGCATTCGGCCGCCTTTAAGGCCCGCCACGTGTTCCAATTTGAAGTTGTAAGAGTGTGGCAGCGCGTCACGCTGCTTCAGAGCCTGCCGGTGGAGACTGCCCCCGACACTTGAGTCTGGCTGCCGCTGACGGCGGAACGCCATGGAGGAAGGCACAGGACAAGGGGCACGCCGGTGAAGTGTGATCCATCGTCCTCAGCCTCAGTCAGAGCCGACCCGAGACCGCAGCAGCGTCGGCTTACCTGCAGCTCTGTGCGGAACGGGAAGTCTGTCTGCACGTGCCGGTCGACCGTCTGCCGCGCGGCCGGCAGCGGCAGCCGGCCCCCGTCGACAGCCACCACCTGGCCGTCGGGCGAGCCGACACGGTCGTCGCCGGCGCACGAGGCGCTGCGGCGCGGCGAGCCGTACTCGTCGCTGCCGGAGGACCGGCGCTGGGCGCGGCGCGGCGCGCGGGGCGAGCCGGCCTGCACGCCGCTGTCGCCGCTGTCCGAGCCGGCCTCGCAGCCGGCCAGCGGCTCGTCCGACTCGCACAGCTGGTGCAGCCGGTCCACGCTGTAGGCGCGCCGCCGCTGGCTGCGCAGGATGGCGCTCACCATCTGCGGGCTCTTCAGCACGCACTCCATGGCGGGCCGCGTCACCCTCGTCACGTCACGCCACGTGCTGGCCGTGTCGGCAGTCTTACCAGTCGGCTCCGGCCTGCCTGCCTGCCAACGTGCACCACGCAGTTCACACAGTCACGGCTGATTGCTTCAGCTCTCACTCCCCGTCTGCCTCAGTGGACTCAGCGATCTGCCTCACCACTGACGCCTCTGTCCGCCTCGCCTTCAGCCACATCTACCACTCCAGCAGGGTGGATCGCCTTCCCACGTTCACATCGCAAGAGTCGACAGTCGGCCGAGCCGCTGACTGAGGTGCGAATATGCCAGTCACTTCCTCGCTGCACGTGCCTGCCACCTCACACACTGTCTAGTCGCGTCGGAACGACACACAGTCTCAGCTTCCCTCTCGTATCGGGGACCGACCGCAGCTTTCCTTTCGTTCCACGGACCTTCTGCAGCCTCCTTTTTCACCCCGAGAGCCGGCCGCGGCTTCTGCCTGGTCCCGGGAGCCAGCCACGACTTCTGCCTAGTCCAGGGAGCCGGCTGCAGCTTCTCTCTGGTTCCGACAGCCGACCGCAACTTCTGCCTAGTCATCAGAGCCGGCCGCAACTTCTGCCCGGCAGGAGCCGGCCGCAGCTGTTGTCGGCACGGCCGATGCGCCACAACTGAGCGGCGACAGGCTCGCCCGCATTCCCGCCAACCAGCCCCGGTAACGGTCCGCCGAGCGCGCGCCCATGGGCCACCGTGGCGACAACCGGCCGGACACTGAGGCGGGTGTCCGGCCTTAACCAGCCGACAGACGGGCCGGACACTGAGGCGGGTGTCCAGCCTTAACCAGCCGACAGACCGGCCGGACACCGAGGCGGGTGTCCAGCCTTAAACAGCCACAGACGGGCCGGACACTGAGGCGGGTGTCCGGCCTTAACCAGCCGACAGACGGGCCGGACACTGAGGCGGGTGTCCAGCCTTAACCAGCCGACAGACGGGCCGGACACCGAGGCGGGTATCTGGCCTCAACCAGCCGACAGACGGGCCGGACACTGAACGGGTGTCCAGCCTTAACCAGCCGACAGACGGGTCGGACACCGAGGCGGGTATCTGGCCTTAACCAGCCGACAGACCGGCCGGACACCGAGGCGGGTGTTCAGCCTTAACCAGCCGATTGGCTAAGGCTGGACACTGAGGCGGGTGTCCAGCCTTAGCCAGTCGAGAGACCGGCCGGACACCGAGGCGGGTATCTGGCCTTAATCAGACGAACACTGAGGCGGGTATCTAGCCTTAACCAGCCGGACATTGAGGTGGATGTCTGGCCTTAACCAGCCGACAGACCGGCCGCACACTGAGGCCTTAATCTGGCCTTAATCAGACGAACATTGAGGCGGGCGCCCGGTCACTGGTGGCGGCTGACATTGGGACAAATGTCACACGGCGGATGCGGCCCTGATCAGCCGACTCCCACGGCCACTGCCATTGCCGGCCTATCGGTGAAGCGCGTCCGCCGGCCACCTGGTGACGATGGCTGACTATCTGGTGCTCTGTTATCTGACCGACTGATACCCGGCAGTGGCACACCAGTGTACTGGTGAGGTCACTCGAGTGGGCCGACACTACGTTACCCCTGACTGTCCGTACCGACCTACAGCAGCGGCTGGGTAACCGGTCGCCATCACGATCACGATCGCGATCACCACCACGGGTACGGTCACGATCACGATCACGATCACGATCACGGTTACGGTCACGATCACACTGCACACGGTGTCCCCATTCCCAGTGGAATTGCCACCAGTCAGGTCCCTTTAAATTCGCGCAGCCACGTATCCACAAGTCGCTGGAAGCCATGACTGCCGAACTGGTACACGGGTAACTTAGTCGCGAAACAGGGTGGAAAATGCCACTTCCTGAACACAGAATAGACATCCTTCCCAAAGGACCATCGAACCTGCGCTTCTTGATGCGTTGTGATGAAATCGCCATGCTTCGTTTCTAACAGTATCTCGTATATAAGTTGTGTCTCGTTTCTAACAGTAACAGTCTAACATTTCTAACAGTATCTCGTATGCTCACTGTTACGGATTGTGGAGCACGCACATATCGCAGCACAATTTCAGTAAAGAGAGTACGTGTGATGTGGTCTGTTTTGCAATTCCACTTATTGATAGTATGGTATTGTTGATATAAACGGTTGAAATAGATAACATAATCGTTAATATAGACATTCCAACGTTATGTGTTTCCAAAAATGAACGAAAAATATCCACTTAGAAGTACGATATTGAGCTTCAAGTACCTGACAATGTGTTAAGCAATATTGTTTCCATATCGATTTCCAACATCCTACTGTGCCCGTTTCAACACCTCACACGTAACGAAAAAAACATTATTTTAATACTGAACTGGCAACAATCACAAATCGGATCAGTCGCCAGAAAACCCAACTATCCATGTTTCTCACCATCGCAAATCAGCGTCTGAAAATCCCGGTTTTCAGAATTCGAAAACTAGGGCGAAGACGGGACACCCGACATTCACTTGCTTGATCTGACCTAGAAAGTCAACTAAACGGAATACAGAAAAAGCGTGTAAAGTAACTAAACAAGGTACAAAATAGCCAACAAGGTATGTAGCTAGACCATGACATCTACCACATATATCTTGCTTAGAACAAAAGATAGTGGGGGAAGGGGCCGACGGTCAAACTGATCCCCCTGCAATACGAGGGTAGTAAAAGTATCCCGCACTGCGAGAGCTAAGTCTGTATTTAAATAGGGTTGGTACATTGACTTAGTGTGCTAAAGCCCAAAGTGCTACAGCCTTTCTTCAACATTAGTGGAAGGGCTGTTACTTAAACCATGTGCTGCAAATTGTGTGCATTGAATGTCTCTATTTCCGAAAAATGTCCAAGCCCGAAATATATGACCAGTTTGTGAAACTTTCTCCAATTAATGTGGAAAAAATGATTACTTGTCCTGATAATTTTCAACTTCGCGATGCTCAGCTCAGCTTCCCGTAACATTACTTACATATTTCCATGAACATCTAGGTTGAGCAATGTGATGCCACGTTCCTAGATCTGTTTCCATGCCATAGTTGCATTCCAACGACTACCAGAGGAAATAAAATGCGTTGATTTCGCTTCCTAGAATACCAATATTAAATAACAGCAATATCAGTTCTAACAACCAGCTACAAGCCTTGTTGATTTCAGGATAAGAGGGGCTTCCTGCACTACTGTTTGCATTACTCATTGCATGTTGGCTGATCTTGAAAACCACTCATGAACATGATGTGCTAAGCGAAAAATAAACTTCTTGCTACATGATAAACACTACAAAAATATTTTCACCGCCAGCTACTTGATGAAAAAAATCGATCCCGAAAGGTATTTTAACAGCGATTTGTCGAAAAAGTTTAGCCAATAGGCAAATTAATATTTACAAAAACAGGAGTAATTTGGATCAAGCGCATTCTTGACATCCTTGAATCCACAAAACCTAGCGGTGAAGCATCAAGTTTAATCAAGGGCTTTTGCGACAACGAAAAACGAAGCTCTGCAAAGGCTTCCGGAGATGCAGATTGCTGCCAAAATACTACAAAGCAGATAGAGGAAAGGGTGCGTACCAAGGATACAAAAATTGCGTGTTCGTTGATGTGAATTTCTTTGTAACTCGCACATCAGCATATATTTTCATACTCGCATATGTTGTAAAAATGGTTTGTTTTGAGGAACTATTAAATTGCTAGAAGACAACTTCGACACGTATACAGCCATCAAAGGAAAATTTACAGGTCACACAGTACCAAGGTTTATAAGCTGAAAATTGCCAGTACATTTACCCAACCACATATGCTGCTTTCATACCAGTACCAAGCATTATTTTTGTGATCTGAATACCATCTGGAAAATTCCGCTGCGAGCTTGGTGACGCTGGCCAAATGCCCGGCTGACGGAGTGCAGCTACTACGGCTAGTGTGCACTTGTCTGGTGAAACATGGCCAAATGCCCGGCTGACGGGGTGCAGCTACTACAGCTCAGTGTGCACTAGTCTGGTGAAACATGGCCAAATGCCCGGCTGACGAGATGCAGCTACTACGGCTAGTGTGCACTTGTCTGGTGAAACATGGCCAAATGCCCGGCTGACGAGATGCAGCTACTACGGCTAGTGTGCACTTGTCTGGTGAAACATGGCCAAATGCCCGGCTGACGAGATGCAGCTACTACGGCTAGTGTGCACTTGTCTGGTGAAACATACCGGCTTTGTCCTGATGCAGTTCCGAGATGCTGATAAAAGGCCAATTATGTCTCACCATTGTGCCATTCTTCGCATAAAACCCAATATGCCAAAGTGTGAGATGCGTTTCCAGAGGTGGATTCGATTGGATTGTCGCTTTACGACGCACCCAGCAGCTGAGGCCACATGGCGTCGCCTGCCTCTCACCCTGACAGGAAGGGTGGGCATCGCGGGGAATCGAACCCCGTACCTCTGGCGTGCCAGACGCTCAGCTTCACCACTGAGCTACCGGCGCCCCGTTTCCAGAGGTGCGAGGAAACGCTTTCTGGGCCAGTATTGCACCAGAAGTCCAGCGAATGGCACACCGCAACTCGTATGTTATTGTGCCGTCTTCTGGTGAAGACCATACTGTCCGAGGTGACGTGCCCCCCCCCCTCCACACCGGCATAACCGGGCCGGCCGAGTCGGGTCGGCTGACCCGGCAGCTTCAACTGTGTCTATGTCATGTCATGGAAGTCTCGGGTCATTGCTTCCACTTGTAATGAATCGAATGCTATTGACGGTGGGTATGACCCGTCAGACACCTTTTTTTGGCGCATGGAGAGTGTGGCCTGGCAATCTGCGTTTCTTCTTCGGATCTGGAAGTGTTTCGAAATACTTGTCGTTGCATAGCAATCACCTGGAGGCATTTCGCACCAAATGCATTAGCTACATTCAAGCGGAAAGCGGTCCGGACAGTGACGTGATACACATGCTTCGAATAGGATCCCCATTCCCTATCTGATAAACCCAATATAGTTTTAGACGCATCAGCAATAACGCAATAGGCTGATGTTTGGAGCTGCAAATATTGTGCATAAAAAAAAACACTGTCCGTCACCAAAACTAGAAAACATGATCCCATATCAAATTTAAATTGAGGGAAAACACCAGAACCAGAACATAGAAAGCGAAATATGCGCGCAGTGAATGAAGCTATAAGTACGTACTTAATACGTGATTCTACAGTACGTTACCCCAGTTACCTATCAAAAACCTATGGTCAAGTTGACTTATTTTCTACCGATTGGAAAAAAAATTAAGGGCATGGTATGGCCGTCGCTACGGGCTTTGGATAGACAGAACCAGATGGGCTTAGATTGTTTTCTTCCCATGCGACACCATAGGCGCAATGCCAGATTTCAGTAAATTTGGGCGGGGGCGCATCAGCCGTCTCGCGATGGCGACTCCCACGTATCTTGGACTTCGCCCGTCCTCCTAATAACTCATGCTGATGATCTGTGTAGCAATGGTAGCAGCAAGGTAAAGGAATGAACGGATCAATGTTTCGTTCTGATGCTGATGTACACAATAGACTAACATTTTTCTGGTAACGTTTGAAAAGCATACCAAGTGTTTTCACGTCAAGCTCAGCTTAAAAGGAAGTAATGCTGCTTGTGAACAAGGACATTAACACTAATTCCAGAATCTTAACAGTCTTGAATGCGGAATAATATGACTGGTGCTAACTGAACGCTTAATTCAAGTTGTTAATTACAATTCGAATGATTGGTTTGATTGCTCAGCTGAAGAGAAGTGAAAACAAATATCTAAGAGCATAGTGGTTTTAAACAGGACTATTTTTGCAAATGTGGCATGTGCCGCAACGCACTCAGAATAACCATTGAGATTCTTCCCAGAATTCGAATAGTCTGTAATCTGCGTCGGACGGTAGACCGCCTGGTTTACCTAATCCTGACCAAAACCATCTGCAAACTGAACATCCATCCAAGTTGCTGATTTTAATCGAAATCTTGTCTCGGTAAGGGACGCGTTTTACTCTTAGTCGTTTTTATACCGCATTTCAATGACAGGAAGTCGGCTCGCTGCCACGCTTCACGGCTCATTAACGAGCTGAAGCCGGTCAAGTACCGTGATTCACGACCTACCGGAGGGCTACTTTTGGAAGGCCATGTGTTCGCTTGATCAGTTTTATGTCGAGAAAACGCCTCGCTGCCAATGCCGCCTCTGCAGCCGGAAGTGCAACGTCACAAGACCAGGGAACACCGTGACGATAACGTGGGAGCCGTGATCATGGCACACGACCGAGGAACGCCGTGACGATAACGTGGGAGCCGTGATCATGGCACACGACCGAGGAACGCCGTGACGATAACGTGGGAGCCGTGATCATGGCACACGACCGAGGAACGCCGTGACGATAACGTGGGAGCCGTGATCATGGCACACGACCAAGGAACGCCGTGACGATATTGTGGGAGCCGTGATCATGGCACACGACCGAGGAACGCCGTGACGATAACGTGGGAGCCGTGATCATGGCACACGACCGAGGAACGCCGTGACGATAACGTGGGAGCCGTAATGCACACGACCAAACGCCGTGACGATAACGTGGGAGCCGTGATCATGCACCCCCAAGAACCCCTGACATAACGGAGCCGTGATCATGCCACACGACCGAAAAACACTGACGATATTGTAGGAGCCGTGATCATGACCGGAGCGGGTACTCGACGTCGGCCGTAGCTGCTTCCCGACCTCTGCTGAGCTTCATGGCCTCCGCCACTGTAGAGGGCCTCGTTGAGCTCCACGATCTCCGCCACTGTAGAGGGCCTCTACTAAGCTCATGGCCCCCACCACTGTAGAGGGCCTCTGCTGAGCTTCATGGCCTCTGCCACTGTAGAGGGCATCTACTGACCTGCATGGCCTTCACCACTGCAAAGGGCCTCCGATGAGCTTTACGACATCCACCACTGTCCGCGGGAGGGGCGGGGGGGGCGTGGTCAATGCACGCCATCTGCTCGGCCGTGTGATCTCTGCTACTGTCGGACACTGACAAGGACCAGTCGGACCTTAGCCGCCGCTCGCACACTGGCGCCAGTCCTCTCAAGTGGTATCTGGTCGGGAGGATATCACCGCTACTGTCCGGCGTCATTCAGATGGTAAGAATAACCAGGCGGCCTACCGTACGACGGAAGTAATGTGGCTTATCAGGGTCACCTCGCCCACCTTCTCTTGGTCGCCACACCCGCCCACCGCCTCTCAAGTGGCACACTCGTATATCTCCTCTCAACCGGCACACCCACCCACCTCCCTGCTGGACCGTGATGAATATCCTCATCACTTCGTGTGCTGACGGATCGCATAATGCAGAGTTCAAACCCTTCAACCACTATCTGCACGGAACAGCCGATCGTTGGTACCGGTCATGAGGTCACCGTGGACGGCCGATCATTGGCACCGGTCATGAGGTCACCGTGGACGGCCGATCATTGGCACCGGTCATGAGGTCACCGTGGACGGCCAATCATTGGCACCGGTCATGAGGTCACTGCGGACGGCCGATCATTGGCACCGGTCATGAGGTCACTGCGGACGGCCGATCATTGTCACCGGCCATGAGGTCACCGTGGACAGCCGATAATTGGCACCGGTCATGAGGTCACTGCGGACGCTCATGTGCGACATATACTCATCCAGCCATGTCTATGAGTAGTCTGATTGTCTGCATTCGCCACCACAGAGACCGCCGCGCGCTGAACTTGTAACTAATAGTCGACCACATCGAGAATACAGAAGACATATCACCCAATCACCCATCTTGACATACACATCAATCAATATAGCAGAGATATCTGCTAGCCCTGTTGATTTATTTCACGACTATCCGTCTTTTCACCACCCTGCGGGATTACATCCAGCCAGAGGAGCTCCTGAGAGCTGACAGGACCGAGCACGATCGGAGACTCTCAGCCTTAGTCATCTTGCACCGGGTCAACGTGGCTAGTCGTAGGGAACCGGCATATCGCTGCCGGACAATCGAGACACCTATCCTTCGATCGAAATGCGCCGTTCAAGTGTATTTTTTGTTACGACTATCTTCAACACGAAAATATTACGCTTGTACATTGTTCAGATTGATTTATTTGTTGGCTGGCAGACTAAGTTGGGCAGATTTCATTTATAGGCTTCTCCGAACTCGCCGTTTATCATATTTCATCGGGAACGACTAGCCTCGTGCGTTGTCATGACAACAGAAAGGCTTCGATTGGTATGAGACACGGCTTGATGCGATTGATGACCGCCTGCTTGCACCACCACTTGATCACTGAAAACGAGGTTCACGGACGAAATGAAACCGACGATAAAGGCGTGCTTCCGCAGGAGGGGTAGCGAGCCGGAGGGTTGATGAGAGGTGTTTCTCCACTTCGACTGGAAGAAAGATGTCCTACCAAAAGATAAAATAAATCAGGTTCGGTCGCTGGGAAGAACGGCAGTGGGCGTCAACCAACTGCCCGCACCACGGATAAAGGACAATAGGCAGAGAGGCTCGTCTGCTCCGAAGATGAGCCCAGTACCCATAGCAGGTAGCGACAGATCGCTCAAGAGACAAGAATTTCCAGCTCGTTGGTTCAGTGAAACCTGAAGTGCAAGCGGATGGCAGCCTGCAAAAAGACTATCGCACCGCCGCTGCCTGAATCAGCGCGCCCCAAACTAATGAAACGCTGAAAACATCTGCTACAGAATGAGCGCCGAAATGTTTTTTTAAAAAATAGTTTTCACCGACCAAAATAATTTTGTACTGTAGGTACCGGTAAATCACCAAAACAATCGCGTCTATGGATCTGGTAGGAAGACCAAAGTGCCATCCGAAATGTTGTACCATGAGAAATCACGGTTTTCGAGGAAGGTGATGGTGGGTACAGATACATCGCGAAATGGGAAGACCGGCACTTATTTTTCCTAGACACAGACAACGCCAGTCAAATCGGAAGCGTACTTCAGGAGCAGCTTCTGTTTCCGTCCAGACATTTGCACGAAATAATGACTGCATCTTGTTTCAGGATAGCGTCCCGTCCTACCACAGCTGCACCACTCAAACAGAGCACAATAGCTTTCATCCCGAAATACCAGTAGCCAGCGAACTCCCCAGAAATGAACCCACCTGGCTACTGTGTGTGGGACGCCTTAAAATAGGTTGGTTATTGGTTTTAAGACACGTCGACCGTTGAGTCATATAGCGTCGCCAATCTCTCACGCCGATTGGTCGCGGGCGAAGAGTAGGTTGGTTAGTTGGTTATTGGTTTTACGACACGTCGACCGTTGAGTCATGTAGCGTCGCCAATCTCTCACGCCGATTGGTCGCGGGCGAAGAGTAGCGACAGGTGAGATTCGAACCCACAATCTTTCGATTGTGAGACGAGCATCTAACCCCTAGACCACTCGTTCCCGCGCCTTAAAGGAGAAGGCTTACGAACAAGGCGCAAGATTCACCTTCTTGCGAGAGTTCTCGGACCAGGTTAGGGCGAAGTGGGAGGAGGTATCTCCGGACAACCTCCAGAGTAGCGCACATCAGTGGGAGCTGCGCCGCAGTGCGGTTGCGCAGGCTCACGGTGGCGTTATCATCAAAACGCTCAAGCAAAAAAAAAGTCAAAATTCACGACTGTATATGGTTTATGAGGATTGCTGGTTCGAACATTTCGAATCGCAGAAGGCTGAAGCTTGTCACAAATGTTCAGAACGGTCAACGCTATAATCGTGCCATATTTCAGTGTTCTAACTGCAGATAGTCAGGTTTGTATTCCTGTTTAAGCCTCAGATCGTTTTTTGTTCTACCCGGCCATTTAAATTGAGGTGGGCGAGAGGGGCAGATGTTTTAGGCGAACACAACACCACAAGCGTAAGGTTCAATTACAACGAATTTGGGGGATGGGTGGCAAAAACATATTGAAAACCGCCTTACCATCCTCGGCTATTTGCTTCCCATACCTCTCCAAGCCTTCCCTCAACGACACCGATGTTTCATCGCCAGAAAGATTAGCAAAACCATCAAACTGGTGTTTTATTGGTATCACCTCTCCTACACCTGCACCTACCCATTAACCAGGCTCAAATGTCGGCTGATGGGCGCACCACAATGGTGAGACGGATACCGGAGCGCTCACCTGATCGAGCCCACCGCCGTGCCAACGGGCGCCTCAGCCGACTGACCTGACTCAGGCCGAGCCGGTAGGTGGTGGTGTCCAGGTCCAGGTGCAGCAGACTGGAGCACTCACCTGATGGAGCCCACGGCCGTGCCAACGAGCGCCTCTGCCGACTGACCTGACTCAGGCCGAGCCGGTAGGTGGTGGTGTCCAGGTCCAGGTGCAGCAGACTGGAGCACTCACCTGATGGAGCCCACGGCCGTGCCAACGAGCGCCTCTGCCGACTGACCTGACTCAGGCCGAGCCGGTAGGTGGTGGTGTCCAGGTCCAGGTGCAGCAGACTGGAGCACTCACCTGATGGAGCCCACGGCCGTGCCAACGGGCGCCTCAGCCGACTGACCTGACTCAGGCCGAGCCGGTAGGTGGTGGTGTCCAGGTCCAGGTGCAGCAGACTGGAGCACTCACCTGATGGAGCCCACGGCCGTGCCAACGAGCGCCTCTGCCGACTGACCTGACTCAGGCCGAGCCGGTAGGTGGTGGTGTCCAGGTCCAGATGCAGCAGAAGCTGGTCCACCGCCGCCCGGTCGTCGCCGGCCCCGTCGGCCGCCTCGTCGTCGGCCAACAGTGCGAACCGGCGCCGGAACTCGGACAGCGGCATGTGCTCCGGGTAGCCCTGCTTGTACAGACGCAGCGCGTCCAGCAGCTGGGCGCCGCGCAGCTGGGGAGACGGCACGGGTCAGACAACAGCTGGGGAGACGGCACGGGTCAGGCAACAGGTGGGGATGATGCCGAGTGTGCAAACCAAGCACAACACTGAACTGGCGTTGGATGACTGGCAGAAACAACAACGGCCACACCTGATGCAGAGCATTAGCGCACGTCGGGTGGCTTACATCCAGGTCCATCCACAGACACACATATTCAGTCCACCATACTACGTGCACAGTTGCACATGCCCACGCGCGTAACCGCACGGGCTGAGCCACGCCGGCAGATCTGACAAACCTGCGACCGGAGCAGAGGCACGTTGATGATGATCTGCTCGGGAGCGGGCGCCTTTTGCGTCTCTGTCGGCGGCCGCCGGTCAGACAGGCCGGCCGTGTGCTGGGGCAGCAGACAGTGCACGAAGCGGGTGCGCGTGCGCCGCAGTTGCTCCACTATACCGTCCTGCGGTGCCAACGGGTCCCGGTTACACAACTCGCACACACGTCGCGAACGAACGCTCATCTCAACGGACGCACACACACAGCAGGGGACCATTCCCAGCGAGAGCGGTAGTGTTCTGACACAGCAGATTGTTGAAATTCGCCAGGTGATCGGTAGTACACACTGAGCACAGCCATGGTGCGGTATGCCAGTACCGACTACAGCCACGGTGGGGTACTGACCAAGGGCATGGGGGAGGGTACCCTGACCAGCGATCGCTGACTGGCGGGGTAGTGACATGGAATGACCAAATATATGGGGAAGAGTACCGTGACTGAGGCAGTGGTAGCGAACACCGGCAAGTTGGATACACCTTGATGAGCGGGTGCGTCATCACATACTGACCAGAGGCTGTGTGGCGTGAAGTTGGGTACACCTTGATGAGAGGGTGGCCAGAGGCTGGGACACACACTGATGACACGGCGTCGTCGCCCACTGACCAGTTGGAACTTCACCAGCAGTCCCCGACTGTTGCGCTTGATACCGGCGGCGCCACTGGTGAACGTTCGCCGGATACTGGAGGCGCGCCTCAGCGACAGGGAGCCATCGATGCCGACGACCGAGCCGTCGCCAGCCAGTCCGCCGCCGCCGCCCGCCACAAACAGCCGGGATATCGCCTCCCTGGAGCAGTGACACCATCAGACACCACCGCGGCACGTCAGACCCGAGCTACTTGCGGGGCGGGACAGTCACACACGCACGGCCCTGGGGAAGTGACGCCATCGCCTCCCTGGAGCAGTGACACCATCAGACACCATCAGACCCCACCGCGGGACGTCAGACCCGAGCTACCTGCGGGGCGGGACAGTCACACACGCACGGCCCTGGGGAAGTGACGCCATCGCCTCCCTGGAGCAGTGACACCATCAGACACCACCGCGGCACGTCAGACCCGAGCTACCTGCGGGGCGGGACAGTCACACACGCACGGACCTGGGGAAGTGACCCCATCGCCTCCCTGGAGCAGTGACACCATCAGACACCACCGCGGGACGTCAGACCCGAGCTACCTGCGGGGCGGGACAGTCACACACGCACGGCCCTGGGGAAGAACAGTCACACAGGGTCTCCATGGGAGGGCGGGATAACTACACGGAGTCTCTCTGGGAGGGGTGACGGTCACGTGAAGCCCCTCTGGAGAAGTGATCGCTCAGCTCAGATTGTGTCACGAGACTGCGAGTCACTTAGTAGACACATACTATTTCCAGACAAAAACACCTCTGCTCTTTTTTGTCGGCGAACCACTCCCAGTCATGCTTCCCCCCCCCCGTACAAACCACTAAAATACATATAATAGATAGGTACGAATTTCCGTCAGAGCTCACAGTGGAAGTAGAAACACTGCACAACGAAACATAGTGTAATCGGCAGAGCGGCTTGGTCGGTTGTTACCTGGGCTTGAGGGCACATGCAGAACAGCTTCCGGACGCAGCATAGCTCACTTGCACATTGGTACGGTCCTGGTCGTGACGTCCCTGGTAGCTACATCAGAGGCTCCGGACACACCGCACTGATAATGTACTGCACTCGGAGAGCACTCACACGAGCCTGAATCGATGTGAGGCTCACCGAACAGCGATCACGCTCACTTGCGACACTCACGGGGATGTGGCTGTTTGGAGTGTCTGGAAGTGGCTGACACTCACTGGTTAGTAGCACTCATCTGTGGGCCTCGCACTCACGGGCCGCAGCAGTCGCGCGCCGACTCACCCACCCTCAGTGTACGTACTTAGTAAAACTAATTTGGCCTTCCGGGGAGGAGGTGCACTTCCCTGTGAAACTTGTGCAGCAGTGTGGCAGCAGTGCGGGCGGCCGGCGACTCGCGGGCGGCCCTCACCCAGCCGCTCACGTCGTACGTCACCGGGTTAGTAGCACTCATCTGTGGGCCTCACGGGGCAGCAGTCGCACTCACCTGTGAGACTCGTGCAGCAGTGTGGCAGCAGTGCGGGCGGCCGGCGACTCGCGGGCGGCCCTCACCCAGCCGCTCACGTCGTACGTCACCGGGTTGGTGCCCTGGAAGTGCTGCACGGTGAGGTGGCCGTCCGCCGGTCCGGCCGCCAGCACCTGCCTGTCGGCTGGAACACACGGCACGGAGGCGTCACACCAGCTGCACTGACGAGCTGACACACAAAACTGTGGGCAGCATACTATAATCACTGTAATATCGACACGGTGGAGGCCTACTCGTAATTGGGGAGCTTAGGAACAGCCTTCTCTTCTCATTTTCAGCAACTGGAAGCCCTGGCGCATCCCAGCCATGTTGCGTGCTTGGACCCGACAAGCCACACCGGATGCATTAATTACAACAGGACAGAGCCATCCACGCCCCGCTGACAGATGATGCGTCAGCCCAGCCCATGGCTGGCGCGTCACCCACACTGACCTCGCGAGTCGTACATGGCGAGTGTCCTCTGCAGGAAGCCGGCGTCTGACGGCGCCGTCTGCAGCGCCTCCTCGTCCAGCAGCCAGAGCAGGCCGGGCCTCTCGGCGCCGCGCAGCTCCGTCTGGGAGGCGCGCATGGACGGCGCCGCCGGCGGCCGGTCCAGCGCCGCCACCAGGGGTGACGGCGCCGTCACGTCACCCTCCAGCTCGGACATGTTGAGCGTGATGTTCTCCTGCGGCACACAGACCAGCGGTACACATCACCGCCACAGCGAGGCTGACCGTGTCGCGGCTAGTGGTGTCTGGACACCGTGCTGACCCACAGTCAAGGACCATCGTACTGATGCACAGTCAAGGACCAGGGTGTCCCGGTGGTATCCCGGCATCATGCTGACCAACAATCAAGGGCCAGGGTATCTCGACCGGTGGTGAACACCGTGCTGATCAGCAGTCAGGGACCAGGGTATCTCGACCGGTGGTGGACACCGTGCTGATCAGCAGCCAGGGACCAGGGTATCTCGACCGGTGGTGTCTGGACACCACTGGTCGAGTATTTTATGTAGAATCTTGTTCTAGATGATGTCCGATGTCACTTGGATGTGACGATTGCATACGCGGGAAGGCTGGGAAAGTGTATACCGGTGTAAACGCGACCCACCTGGGCGTATCTGTCCCGCTCGTTGATGAACGTCTGCTCGTGGAAGAGCAGCTGGAGCCGCTCCTGCACATAGTTGAAGCAGAACTCATCGAAGGTGGCGCCGCCCTTGCGGCCGCACGAGCTCGGGTTCTGGAAGCCGGGCGAGTCGACCACGACGATCGAGTTGATGGTGTGCGTCGGACTGGATATGGACCTGCCGACGATCAGAGCATTGTGGTCGGAGCACACTCATTGTGTTATATGTAGAATCTTGTTCCGGATGGTTCCCAAACTTCGGACCAGTGTTTTGATTACGATACAGCGATGGACGTAGGATTAGGGGCGGTCCAAACGGGGTGAGTAAGGGCCGGAGAGGGCATAGCCGAGTCTCAGCTAATTCGTTCCAGTCAATGTCACACAGTTAATGGCAAAAATCGGAGAAAATCGGAGAAAAGCTGAGAGGGGGAACATG
The DNA here is from genome assembly GCA_034440615.1 of Ashinkailepas kermadecensis. NCBI lineage: Eukaryota > Metazoa > Arthropoda > Thecostraca > Neolepadidae > Ashinkailepas > Ashinkailepas kermadecensis. The sequence goes on along the minus strand of JAOTOM010004323.1, from coordinate 122,060 downwards.
ACCCCCTGCCCCACCCTACCTGTTGTTCGGCCATGGGTATGGGAACACCACAAAAAGATCACTTTGCCACTCCCAAATGGTGACCGGCTTCATCCATTGATGTTCACTTCGATCAAGATCAAGAGCCTAACCTTCACTGTTAGAGAAGGGGGCTGCGTGGGTGTGGGAATGTAGTTCTCGCTAGTTTTACTGCAGCTTAAGCGACCCAGGCAAGTAAATTTCACGACTTTAGATGCTCTGAAACCCCTGGCCTCACCGGTGTGATCTGAATATCAACTGATGAAAATGACCTCGACGAACATTGGATATCCTTTTTTTTTAAAGAAAAAGCTTCCCTCTTGCCAACACCAAAGTATTCATTCGTAAGATTTTGCTTGACAATGTATATCATGGCGAACCGCCTGATTGAACGGTGGACGGCCCAAGTGTCGAGAGGACCTTGTCAGGGCCACGCACTGTTGAACGACACGCGTCGGTATCTACCAGATATTCTCTGTTGTACCTGTTGTACGTCAAGCTGTTGCCGTTTTGCTATCGTCCGCTCGGTCAATTCAAGGGCAAGTAACGGCGATTGGATTTGCGAGCCAGTTGTCACGGAGCGATAAAACACTGGACTATCACGACCAAGCAAACTGAAAACTTTCCTGCACCTGCTTAGGCTATGGCTTGTCCTGATTCATCACGTTAGGTGTGGCCTGCTATGGCTTGCCCTGGCTCACCACACTAGGCGCCACCCACTATGGCTTGTCCTGGTTCACCACGTTAGGTGTGACCTGCTATGGCTTGCCCTGGCTCACCACACTAGGCGCCACCCACTATGGCTTGTCCTGATTCATCACGTTAGGTGTGGCCTGCTATGGCTTGCCCTGGCTCACCACACTAGGCGCCACCCACTATGGCTAGTCCTTGTTCTCACGCTAGGCGTGACCTACTATGGCTTGGCCTGGTTCATCACGTTAGGTGTGGCCTGCTGTGGCTTGCCCTGGCTCACCACACTAGGCGCCACCCACTATGGTTAGTCCTTGTTCTCACGCTAGGCGTGACCCACTATGTCTTGGCCTGGTTCATCACGCTAGGCGTGACCTACTATGTCTTGTCCTGGTTCACCACGTTATGTGTGATCTGCTATGGCTTGTTCTGGTTCGGTGTATGGCCCAGACGAACTTGATGTCAACATTTTTGGAAATGTTTACCTTCGACCTGCCCCGGCGGTCACTGGTTACCGATATAATTAAAGTCGTGTATATTTGGATTCGACTGGTGACATGCAAAGTGCTCTTTTTCCCAACGGCTTTATTTCAATCAGGAACGGAAAGGCCAGTGATGGCAACCTTCCCCTCCCCGAATGGGAATGCTAGCAAAATCATCTGGGCAGGTGAGAGCCGAGTCGGGTGAGATCTGGGCAGGTGAGATCTGGGCAGGTGAGAGCCGAGTCGAGCACACAGCCCAAAACTTCATTGGATTCGAAGATCACGTCAGTTGTTCATTAGGGCGTCGGTAGCTCAGTGATAAGCTGAGCGTCTGACACGCCAGAGTTAAGGGGTTCGATTGCCCGCGATGCCCGCCCTTCCTGCCGGGGTGAGAGGCAGGCGACGCCATATGACCCCATCTGCTGAGTGCGTCGTAAAGCCACAATCCATCCATCAGTTGTACATCAAAAGCGTGACACGCGCAGGCTCCACCTGGCGACCCGGAATAGGTCAGCAGATGCCACTGACCTGTTGAGCAGCGACACCAGCACGGCCACCAGGTCCCCGTACAGGCCAGACACGAACGCCTCGAGCGCCTCGCGACCCTCCACAGCGCGCTCCGTCTCCTGCTGCCGCGGCGGAGTCCGGTACGCCGAGCGCGCCAGAGTTGCCGCCCCCGACGACTGCGAGGCGAATATGGCGCGCGCCAGCTGTTCCAGCCGGACGCCGAGCAGCGCAGCGGCACGCCGCGCTGCGCCAGGATCGGCGAACTGATACTTGTCGGCCGGACCTGCGGCGGTAGCGGTGGCAGTGACGGTAGCAGTGGCGATGGCGGAGCGGCGGGAGTGCCGGCCACAGGGGAGCATGGTGGCGCACGGCTGCCGCTGACACGTGACACGCACATTGGAGGACGCGAACCGCCTGTGGCAGCCGCCGATCCCTGCTCAGCCCGCACTACTGCACTCACGTCCGCCAGGGTGCAGCAGAACACACTGGAGGCAGGACAGCCAGGGGGCGCGCGCACACAGTCACACGACGACAGCAGCAGAGTCGAGGCGCGCCGTCTGTCATACCACCGGCATTCACTCGACAGTACCCAGTTTTATTCAGGCAAAATAGCTTCCCGCCAGCACGCACGGCACTTCATTGACTTGCAATAAGTCAATGAACACCTGTCGTTTTTCGGTCACCTTGTATGACTTCAGCGCCGCCGCCTGTGGCCTTCCACGACCCGTCTCCTACACTCCCACGTGAGATATTGCACGACCACCAGTACTACTGAATCACGTGCATGCCTCCGCACTACAGGGGTCGCCATGGTAACCTTCACCGACACTGGCTAGCGCCACGTTGACCTGTCCGTTATCCCTTGTTCCGCCTTGCTGACCTTTGCTGACGCCGGCAGCGCCCAGGTGGAGGATGGCGGCCAGGACGGACCATAGCACCTCGACTTCGGCAGGCTGGATGGCCAGGGTGTTGGTGGCCTGCAGCAGGCGAGCCCAGGCGACTGCCGCTCGCTGCTTGTCCTCCGGCTGTCGGCAGACACAGCCGTGGTCAGGGGAGGGGGGGGCGGTACGGCTCGTGGAGGGGCAGCACCATTTCCAGCCATTCCAGCATCGGTGCAGTTAGTGTAAGCTCTTTAGTTGGCATAAACTCAAACCCTGGCTCAAGCACTCATAGTTGGTGCAAGCCCTGGCTTTGCGCACAAGTCCGTGCTTCCTTCGACTGGAGTCCATTTTCGGCTTCTTTGACACGGAACACCAATCATATGGCGCCCATAACCTTGTCAGTCAAACAATGAAATACCAGTGAAAGTAAGTTGAAATGACGAATCACGTGTGAAGGGATCTAACCATTCAAGTGCAATTCAGTCCTGCAGTAAAGATCCTGGTTAGTTATTGGTTGATTATTGGTTTTAGGCCACGTCGACCGTTGAGTCATGTAGCGTCGCCAATCTCTCACGCCGATTGGTCGCGACCGAAGAGTAGCGACAGGTGAGATTCTAACCCACAACCTTTCGATTGTGAGACGAGCATCTTACCCCTAGACCACTCGTCCCCTCAGTAAACATCCTGATTTAGCCACAAATGTAACAGCAAACTAATGATGCCCATAAATCACAGACTTCATTTACGATAGAAAGCGGAAAAACTGTCCCGACTGAACGATGGATGACTCACACCATCATACATTCCGAATGGAGAACGAAGCACGTTCAAGGTGACGCCTCCCTCCACTTATGTGTACGTCGCCGGCAGACGATCAATACACGCCGCACTGACAGTGCAGCATAACACTTTGGACACAGCGGGCTGTCACCGCCGCGCATAAGATACCGGCGGTCATCTCACGTGTGGCCTATTCGCGAGCGACATAATGCCACCTCAACGGACAGCAGGTACATACACGCCGCTTTGTGTAAACAGGTAACAGGTACCGATCTACAGATTACTCTTCGTTAGTTATTTGGGCTTTAAGGCGCGTCGACAACGATCAGATTACTATTTGATGTGAGCTTGTTATTACAGCGGTCAAGCATGCGGATGACGATGTGCACGACAGAGGTTGCGTGGTCATAGACGAACTGGAACTGCAGAGCGTACGCTTTAGCTACCCGGGTGAGCATCGTCAGTCCGGCAGTGCGCATTACAACAGAAAGCAAAAGCCAACAAGCTTTATCCCTCCATTCACAAGATCAGCAAGTCCGTTAGCTTTCGCTACAACTGCCCGGCGGGAGCGGCTGACTTAGTAGCTGACATAGCAGACTAACCAGGCTGGTCAGGTTCCGCGGGCTGGCTGGGGACTACACTCTCACCCGTGTCGGCAAGGTAATCCGCGGCAGTGGCATCCACCACCCGCCCCAGACCCAGACACACAGTCAGCCTGGCGACAGGCACCGTCCCGTGCCGACACGGTAATCAGCGGCAGTGGCACCCACCACCCGCCCCAGACCCAGACACACAGTCAGCCTGGCCACAGACACCGTCCCGTGCCGACACGGTAATCAGCGGCAGTGGCATCCACCACCCGCCCCAGACCCAGACCACAGCCTGGCCACAGACACCGTCCCGTGTCTACACGGTAATCCGCGGCAGTGGCATCCACCACCCGCCCCAGACCCACAGCCAGCCTGGCGACAGGCACCGTCCCGTGTCGACACGGTAATCAGCGGCAGTGACACCCACCACCCGCCCCAGACCCAGACACACAGTCAGCCTGGCGACAGGCACCGTCCCGTGCCGACACGGTAATCAGCGGCAGTGGCACCCACCACCCGCCCCAGACCCAGACACACAGTCAGCCTGGCCACAGACACCGTCCCGTGCCGACACGGTAATCCGCGGCAGTGGCACCCACCACCCGCCCCAGACCCAGACCCACAGCCAGCCTGGCCACAGACACCGTCCCGTGTCTACACGGTAATCAGCGGCAGTGGCATCCACCACCCGCCCCAGACCCAGACACACAGTCAGCCTGGCCACAGACACCGTCCCGTGCCGACACGGTAATCCGCGGCAGTGGCACCCACCACCCGCCCCAGACCCAGACACACAGTCAGCCTGGCCACATGCACCGTCCCGTGTCGACACGGTAATCAGCGGCAGTGGCACCCACCACCCGCCCCAGACCCAGACACACAGCCAGCCTGGCCACACGCACCGTCCCGTATCGACACGGTAATCCGCGGCTACTTACTTGAAGATAAGCGCAGCTACTTGGGGGAGGGGTGGCATTCACATCACGGTCGTGAATTGAGCTGCGTGGTGCTTAGTGGTGTACAGCAATTCAGACAGCACAGTGGCTTCAGCAAAATCTTATATCGGATCCATTGCGCCGACCGATAATCACAACAGGCATTTGTATATGGCGCACGGATTCGCGCGGTTCTATCTGATCAATACAAAGAAAAACCGAGTCGCCGTCGGCCCGTGTTGTCAAACCGAATCCTCAGCACAGTGCAGACTTCACGCAGGAAGTAAGGTGGCGGCATGCACACGGTCAGCGCCGTTTTGAGCTCAAGTTCCGACGGCCCGTTCGTGCCAGGGCCGGACGAGCCACCGACAGGTGGTGTTGGTTTATGGTGGCGTTCAAACACACCGCGTTAATTCCGGCCGGCGCCGCGAATTCTTGGCGTTCACCTCAGCTGCACCGTCCGGTGGCAGCCTGTCGCCGTGACGTCAGCCAGACGACACACCCTCGGCGTTCACCTCAGCTGTACCGTCCGGTGGCTGCCTGTCGCCGTGACGTCAGCCAGACGACACACCCTCGGCGTTCACCTCAGCTGTACCGTCCGGTGGCAGCCTGTCGCCGTGACGTCAGCCAGACGACACACCCTCGGCGTTCACCAGAGCTGCACCGTCCGGTGGCAGCCTGTCGCCGTGACGTCAGCCAGACGACACACCCTCGGCGTTCACCTGAGCTGCACCGTCCGGTGGCTGCCTGGCGCCGTGACGTCAGCCAGACGACACACCCTCGGCGTTCACCTCAGCTGCACCGTCCGATGGCAGCCTGGCGCCGTGACGTCAGCCAGACGACACACCCTCGGTGGCGGTCGACCGGAGCGCCGTACCTGGCCCGGCCCAGCCCCGTGCTAGCCCCATGGGCACACCACCGACCGCATGAGCTGCGATGGCGCCGACATCTACTCAGGCATTTGCGTGCGCGACAGGCACGGGGACGGGCCCCCTGAGATCTGGCGCCGACGGCATCTACTCAGGCATCTGAGTCCGTAGGCAGGCGCGGGGACGCCCAACCTGAAATCTCACATACATGGATGCCACTGACATACCTGAGCGCATCCACATCTGAAGCTATCTTTCATGATAAGTCGTTTTGAAGCCAGAGTTAAACCTACCAGTCAGTTATGCTTATGGTATCACGGAAGTCTGGAATCAAGCACGGCGGAACCAAGTACTGGAAACAAGAGCCGCCTGGGCTTTCGTGGTCACGATAATCACTCAGGGTATTCGGATATCCAGACAGAGCATGTTATTTGTTTAGCAATTTTCCGAAGCTCAAGTCTGCCACTTACAGTCAATTCACCATTATCACATCTGAAGCCAGCCTCCCATCCCATAAGACTTCCAGACACGTTGATGTGCTCCCACAGCGACAGCTTGCAGAGGCTCCAGGCATCAGCGAATTTGTATAAATATATTTTCGCTTGGCAGACAGGCTGGATGATCCTGGAAACTTGCTCCTCTTGCTGACCAGGGAGGTAAGGATAATATAAAGGTGTATAAAATATTGAACTTGGGGTGTTCATGTGACAATTATCAACCATGCCAGATTATTAAAAAAAGAACAGAAAAAATAATCACTCATCCCCACCCCCACCCCCAAAAAAAACGTGATAAGCGAACCACGAACCCTTCGGTTAATTGAACGCGTGGACCACTACATCATATCAAATAGTCCTCGCAAAACGTGTGGTCAAATTGAAGCAAATTGTAAAATTACAACTGAAGAAAGAAAGGAGGATCGATCGCCTCCCGTTCCAGGGCGAGTGAAGACGCCCCTGTGACGTCACTATCGCGCGGGCAGGCATAACGCCACCGGCGCAGACGGGGTCGTCGGCCGGGCCGGGCGGCGGTGTATTTGCGGCTGTGGGCCGACAATGTGCTGGCGGCACCTGTGCCCGCTCACCGACGACAGCGTCAACATCCGGCCCGGGGCGACCCGTCAGGCCGCCGACAGGCCACAGACGGGTCTGGTGCCTACCGTGCCTACCGCACACGACCGCCGCCGCCCACAACCACGCTCACATGGCTACCTGGCCTCGGCAACCAAATACCGACCACAGCCACCCGGCCCGGGACGACCCGTCAGGCCGCCGTCAGGCCGCCGACAGGCCGCCGACAGGCCGTCGACAGGCCGCCGACAGGCCGCCGACAGGCCGCCGACAGGCCGCCGACAGGCCACAGACGGGTCTGGTGCCTACCGCACACGACCGCCGCCGCCCACAACCACGCTCACATGGCTACCTGGCCTCGGCAACCAAATACCGACCACAGCCACCCGGACGGCCAGAAAAAGGCAAAATGTACGGCTCCCAATGATGAGAGTACATTCCGGATTCGTTCGGATGCTCAGATCCCCTCTCTGTAACCTTGGGATCCCTACCGTGGACGCACGCAGGAGACGCACACTTTGCAGTACACAGCATTCACCCTGCAGATACTGTCATTATCCGTCACCAGCCTAGCAGGACACCCTGCAGATACTGTCATTATCCGTCACCAGCCTAGCAGGACACCCTGAGTCACCGCTTGTCGCTAGGTTCGCACGGTGAGCATGACAACCACATCGCAGCTTGTGGCGTGCTTGAATATGGGCTGGAATCTGATTGCGGGCGACCGGACAATATGGCTCTCGGGCGGCAAAACAATAGTGAACTTCCATCACACGCATGAGGCACACGTCCCGGCTACCTGACAGATGCACCTTCCACCACCCCGCCGATCCGTGCGTGCACGGCTGTACAAGACCATCCCACCACCGTACCCGAAGAAGAGCAGGCCCTTCCACTAGCGTAAGGTGTGGCGGTACATCAGGGATGCGTCACCGGGTGGCAGCGCCTGACTGTTGCCGGACATGGGCGGGAACCCGGGGCGGCCAGCACCGGTCAGCTCATACCGTGCCCAGTCGCCCAACTGCTGCCATCTCCTCAGAGGGGGCCCACCGGGGGGAGGACATGGGCGGGAACCCGGGGCGGCCAGCGCCGGTCAGCTCACACCGTGCCCAGTCGCCCAACTGCTGCCATCTCCTCAGAGGGGGCCCACCGGGGGTGGGGGAGGACGTGGACAAGGCCAGATTTCAACACAAACATCGCATATTGACAGCAGATCAATTAACCGATCGTGCCTCCAAGTGGTCGGCAACCTAAGGGAGGGCTCAGCCCCTGCCCCTCCCTTGGCAGTCGGAACACGCTGGCTTTCTCCAGGCTAGTTTTCCTGCGCATAGCTGAGAAGTGCTCTGCTGCAGAGGAGACATACCCTGCCGTCTTGAACCCGTTGATAGTCGTTCTGGAGCCCTGGTTCCCGTAATTGTTTCAGAAAAAGTGATCCTTACCATCAAATACTGACCCGTGGGACCCTCCATGCAATTATCTTTTTTCAGGTATGTACCAAGGAAAATACAACGAAAACGAAGATTTGTTCTGCCGTTCTTTGAAGTGGTCAGCTATTTCCACAGCAAACGCAGAAACAAAGTATGTTGCAGTATGCTCACCGGCACCAAGACGATGAGAATAAACACATGATTTGTTTGACATTCAGATGTGAATTAATACCAGCATAGCAACCGAGCAACATCATGCAAATTGTCTGATACAACTGACTCCATGACCCCGGCTGGTCTCTGAGCGCTCTGAACACAACGCCGAGGGCACCTACTGCTATTAATCGCTGAAATGTACACTACACAAGTGAATTGTTATACATAGTTAAACGCAGCAGCTATTGGAAGGGGAAAACACGCACTAAACAGTATATCATACACCAATAAATAAATAAAAACATTACTGTACATAATGAACTAGCAAGAAGTCTCGCTCAGCGAATCCTAGTGATAGGCATCTTATATTTGGGCGTGGTATAAAACGGATCTTAGTATATTCAGTTCGTCTTGCAATACTACACAGCCCCATGCAACAGCTACACTAACACTAAGATTGAATTAGAAGCGGTGTGAGACATAGCACCAGGCATGCGTACGCAAAATCGACAACAAATCCCATTTATTCCATTGTATCTTATCCCAGAGGAACGGAAAGTCAAACACCAAGCATAACGCTCGTAATTCTCGCCGCAAATATTGCGCATTGAAAAATGCCGCCCTCGTCGTGCAACAAAAATTTATAACCTTCGCCGTGCGACAGAAATTCCTAACCTTCGCCGTGCGACAAAATTTCCTATCCCTCACCGTGCGACAGAAATTCCTAACCTTCGCCGTGCCACAGAAATTCCTAACCTAACCTTCGCCGTACGACATAATTTCCTAACCTTCGCCGTGCAACAGAATTTCATAACCCGCGTCATGAGACGGAATTTGATAACCCTCGTTGTGCAACATAATTTCATAACCCTCGTCGTGAGACGGAATTTCATAACACCGGCATTGCGGACGGGGGTCAATTTCTCTCCTCACTAACTTTTCAAGTTAGATATGCGGTAAACGGCCTGACGTAGCTTCGCCCTTGAACTTTCAGCTTCAATCAAACACTTTTGCGTATTTGTTTTGGTTGACCTTCCCAGTCGTGGTTGGAATTGCAGCCAGTGACCGCCAGTGACCGCCAGTGACCCAACCCATGCCGTGCAGCCAGTGTGGTAGCCGACGTTTTCAGACCCGTGCCGTGGAACAAATGTGATTTGTTGCTTCAATATCGATGATATGCTATCTAAATACTTAGTCTAACACCACAGCATGTAAAAACGTTAAGCTTACAGATCAGGACAAGGTCTAAAACCAGGTAATATGTGGTGAACCGATGACACTGACGATACGCTGATACATTGGGACGGTACACTTGGACGGTACACCGGAATGGTACACTTGGACGGTACACTTGGATGGTACACCGGTACAAAGGAGCACAGCGCATGGCGCTCTGCAGCGGTACACTACACGGTACACATACCGCCGGATTTGTGAGGGTTATATGAGGAGTACACTGCAGAGGTACACTACACGGTACACATACCGCCGGATTTGTGGGGGTTATATGAGGAGTACACTGCAGCGGTACACTACACGGTACTCATCCTGCCAGAACGGTGTACATGAGGGGTACACTGCAGCGGTAGACCACATCAATACACGTACCCGCTGGAGCGGCGTCAGGAAGCCAGTGATGTCGCAGTCTCCGTCCAGCTGAAGCCGCTGCCGCAGCGCTAAGTCGGCGCCGGCCAGCAGCTGGTAGAACACGTGGAACGACGACTCGCCGTATGGCCGCCGCACCGCGCGACCTCGCTCCAACATGAACACCTGGGGTCAGGTCATACGGGCTGTGGGTCACGGAGGCCACAGGAGCTACACCTATCATAGGGCGACACCGCTCCAACATGAACACCTTGGGTCAGGTCATACGGGCTGTGGGTCACGGAGGCCACAGAAGCTACATCGATCATAGGGCGACCCCGCTCCAACATGAACACCTTGGGTCAGGTCATACGGGCTGTGGGTCACGGAGGCCACAGGAGCTACATCGAACATGGGGCGACCTTGCTCCGACATGAACAACTGGGGTCAGGTCATACGGGCTGTGAAGGTAACGGAGACCACGGGAGCTACACCGATCATGGGGTCGCACATATTATACCACCCTAGAGGCAAACGGATCATAGTCTTCAGGAGCATGACCTGACCTCACCTTCCGGACAATGACAATGTACAGAGCCGGAGGCCACCTGACTACTGACCTGACCTGTACTGAGCCGGAGGCCACCTGACTCCACTGACCTGCATTGAGCCGGAGGTCACCTGACCACTGACTTGACCTTCCGGACACTGACCTGAAATTGAGCCGGAGGCCACCTGACTCCACTGACCTGACCTGTACTGAGTTGGGCGCCACCTGACCCGACTGATCTAACCTGTCGGACACTGACCTGTACTGAGCCGGAGGCCACCTGGCCTGACTGATCGAAGTCGAGGCTGACCACCGAAGTGCAGCGGGTGGCGTTTGTGCTCATGGACGTCTGACAGTTACAGAACGCCTCCAGCAGCGTCCAAACCGCAGCCAGCTTGGCCACTGCACAAACACGGTCCGTGTGAAACACAGCCCCTCGGCAGTCAGCAGCAGCTCGTGTGCGACACGACAGCCTGTGGTAAGCCCGGTACGGCCACGCGGGGGGCGGGAGGACACGACAGCCTGTGGTGAGCCCGGTACGGCCACGCGGGGGGCGGGAGGACACGACAGCCTGTGGTGAGCCCGGTACGGCCACGCGGGGGGCGGGAGGACACGACAGCCTGTGGTGAGCCCGGTACGGCCACGCCGGGGGTGGGAGGACACGACAGCCTGTGGTGAGCCCGGTACGGCCACGCCGGGGGTGGGAGGACACGACAGCCTGTGGTGAGCCCGGTACGGCCACGCCGGGGGTGGGAGGACACGACAGCCTGTGGTGAGCCCGGTACGGCCACGCGGGGGGCGGGAGGACACGACAGCTGACACAAGAGACGGCTAAAACACACGAAAAGAAGAGCCTCGGGTTGTTTTACGACGCCTTCGACTGCCAGGTCACAGTGTCGCCAACCACTCACGCAGATTGGTCGTGGGTAGACTCGGTAATCTCGCCGGTTGCGGGATTCCAACCCAGCGAACCCGGGCCTCCCAGGGGGCACAGACACCGGCTGCCGCTGCCCCGGGGTCTGGCCAGCCGAGGCGACTCCGGGCCTCCCAGGGGTCACGAACACCGGCTGCCACTGCCCCCAGGCCTGGCCAGCCGATGCGACCCCGGGCCTCCCTGGGGTCACGGACACCGGCTGCCACTGCCCCTGGGTCTGGCCAGTCGCGGCGAACCCGGGCCGCCCAGGGGGCACGGACACCGGCTGCCGCTGCCCCCGGGTCTGGCCAGCCGATGCGACCCCGGGCCTCCCTGGGGTCACGGACACCGGCTGCCACTGCCCCTGGGTCTGGCCAGTCGCGGCGAACCCGGGCCGCCCAGGGGGCACGGACACCGGCTGCCGCTGCCCCGGGTCTGGCCAGCCGAGGCGACCCCGGGCCGCCCAGGGGGCACAGACACCGTCTGCCACTGCCCCCGGGTCTGGCCAGCCGAGACACACGACTCGGCGCACGGATATGGCAGAAGCCGTGTTCAGTCGGGCACACTGTGCACTGTGTCTGTATCGGTGACGCGTCAGTCAGGCGCGCTCCAGCTGCCCCCGCACGCCGCCGGACACGCGCCACTCGTAAATCACACGCCGCCGACCGAGCTGCACTTGGTGTGCTGTTAACGCTGCCACTGTCAGCCCATCAATCCATCTGGCCGGAGCAGCTGCCAGCAGCCGTCCGCTCCGTAAGTGCGCCTGGCCAGAGCAGCTGCCAGCCGCCGTCCGCTCCGTAAGTGCGCCTGGCCAGAGCAGCTGCCAGCCGCCGTGCGCTCCGTAAGTGCGCCTGGCCAGAGCAGCTGCCAGCCGCCGTGCGCTCCGTAAGTGCGCCTGGCCAGAGCAGCTGCCAGCCGCCGTCCGCTCGGTAAGTGCGCCTGGCCAGAGCAGCTGCCAGCCGCCGTCCGCTCGGTAAGTGCGCCTGGCCAGAGCAGCTGCCAGCCGCCGTCCGCTCGGTAAGTGCGCCTGGCCAGAGCAGCTGCCAGCCGCCGTCCGCTCGGTAAGTGCGCCCGCCACATGACGGGTGTTGGCGGCGCAGTCGGCCTGACACTCCGAGACGTGTTGGTCCGCCTCTCCCGCGGCCACCCAGTCTCAACCACCCGATCTTGTCGAGGCTTAGCTATTTTGGACTCCAAGAAGCTATATTGTGCTCTACATCCTCGTGTTATTTGCTGAAAGCTTATGTGCTCTCGTAACACTTCATGCGACTTCTCGAGCCCTGGCTCCCCTACACAACCCAAGCGCTACCTAGGGATCTGGGTGATCTCACCAGTTGATACCACACGTGTTCTTATCTGCTTACCCCATCCCGAAGGCGTCGGGTATCCTGAGCTTAAAGGCATCGAAAGACCCAATACTGCTCTCTTCATGAGCATAGGGTACCTGCCTTATCGGGACGAAGCGGTGCCCGAGTAGAGCACTTATGAACACTCATCACATCACATCATATCATATGATACGACACACTACACACCACACTACACACCACACCACACCACACCACACCACACCACACCACACCACACCACACCACACCACACCACACCACACCACACCACACCACACCACACCACACCACACCACACCACACCACACCACACCACACCACACCACACCACACCACACCACACCACACCACACCACACCACACCGGGGCGGGGAAGGCCGAGTGGTTAAGGTGCTGAGCTCTGGGCACTAAAGGTCCCGGGTTCAACACTCGCACCACTTGAAACATTTCCCAATCCCGCGGCCCACCGGCGAAACAGTGTGGGCGGCGTCATTAGCCGTGATCGTGCATAAAGTGCGTCGAGAACCACCCAATAAACAAACAAACCACACCACACCACACCACACCACACCTCACCACATCACATCACATCACATCACATCACACCACACCACATCACATCACATCACATCACATCACATCACATCACATCACATCACACCACACCACACCACACCACACGCCACATCACATCACATCACACCTCACCTCACCTCACCGCGCACCATATCTCATAGGTCACGTCGCGTCACGCCGCACGAGGCCAGGTCAGGTCAGGTCAGGTCAGGTCAGGTGAGGCCGGGTAGTAGGACAGTACCAGTGACGGGCCGGTGTCCGGCGGCGGCCGACAGGGCAGTGGTGGACGCCGTGGCCAGGTAGTGCAGCAGGTGGCGCGCGTTGGTGGTCTTGCCGCTGCCGCTGCGGCCCAGCAGCAGCACGCTCTGGTCGCGCCGCTCGCCCAGCAGATTGCCGTACGCCGCCTGGGCGGTGGCGTAGATGTGCGGCGGCATGTCATCCGGCTTGCAGCCGCGGAACATCTGGATCACCTGCCGGCGCAATGATGGTCTGGTCAGCCAGGTCCAGGTCACCGCCACACGAGCTCCCTCAGTGTACCGGGTCAAGGGCAGCGGTGGTCGGGTCAGCCAGGTCCGGGTCACCGCCACACGAACTACTTCAGTGTACCGGGTCAAGGGCAGCGGTGGTCTGGTCAGCCAGGTCCAGGTCACCGCCACACGAGCTCCCTCAGTGTACCGGGTCAAGGGCAGCGGTGGTCGGGTCAGCCAGGTCCGGGTCACCGCCACACGAACTCCTTCAGTGTACCGGGTCAAGGGCAGCGGTGGTCGGGTCAACCAGGTCCACTGCCACACGAGCTCCCTGGGTGTACCGTATGTGTGTGTGTATATATATATATATATATATATATATATATATATATATATATATATATATATATATATATATATATATTAATTTAACTTAACATCAGCCGGTCAAAACTTTTCTCTTTATTTCAAAGCTTCGTCAGTTTGAGAGCACGTCACACCACCATTACATCAAATAATTACTTGGATTTTCATAGATCACGGGACAAAACTTGCCAACCACCTCCTTCCTTTGGACACATAAATTTCACACTTAATGGTACATACACGTTGTACATCACCATTCCACAGCACAGGTTATCGTTTCACCATTTCAAAGCAATCAGGTTATCGTTTTTTTTTTTTATTCTCTCCACCCTAGTTGACATCCGTGCGTAGAAGCCCTATCCATCTCTGTTCCCTAATGCGTCTATACTGCGTTGAATTTTGCCACACTCTTTCCAGGCCCACTTATGTCTTCAATAGGATGACCCTCCTCATGGAAATTACCTGCAATTGGAGTGCTGTACTGGTTTAGAATGCTTGATAAATGATTTTCTATGCGTTATATAAAGTTCCTCCCGTTTCTCCAACATAAACAATTGAGCTGCATTTTGCGCACCATATGCCATATACTACATTATTTGTCTTGCATCGAACCGTTCTATCATAAGTGCACTCAATTCCAATGGGACTCTTCACCTTGTCACCCCCACATGCACACGTTTACATATCACAGTTATTGCCAAACGTTTGCTTCCCCTGGGTCGCACCTACCATAATTTTCTGGGTTTTGCTGTGCATGAGATAGTTTCGAAGATTTTTCCCTCTTTTGTAGGCTACCATTGAGTTAGTAGAAAATACTATTTTTAGCTTTCCCGATTTGTCTAAAAGGTGACGTTTTTCTGAGAATTCCTCATATCAGCTAAATAGCTACTGAAGGTCACTATCAAGGGAACATCTTTTCTCCGTGCCTTCCTACTTTTTGTAATCAGTAGTTCCCCCTCTGCATTTTGCTCACCCTATCCAGACTTCAACTTATGATTTGATGTGGATATCCCTTCCCTGCTAACCTTTTTCTTAGCGTCCAAACCTGCCGCTTGTAGCCCTTTTGAAAGGTTAGCAGGGAGGGGATATCCACATAAAATCATAAGTGGAAGTCTGGATAGGGTGATCAAAATGCAGAGGGGGAACTACTGATTACAAAAAGTAGGAAGGCACGGAGGAAAGATGTTCCCTTGATAGTAACCTTCAGTAGCTATTTACCTGATATGAGAGGAATTCTCAGAAAAAGCGTCATCTTTTAGGCACATCGGAAAAGCTAAAAATGGTATTCCCAACTAACCCAATGGTAGCCTACAAGAGGGAAAAATATTCGAGACCAACTTGTGCACAGCGAAACCTTTGACTAAAACCTTTGACAGATATGCATGTGCATTTTGCCATTGTTTATCATCCGGAATAGCACCCAACAGCGCCGAGGTAATTCGAAACCGCAACGAAAATAAGTCGTGTGTATCATCCTCGTTATACGACGGGAAGAGAACACCCGGAAAGTTGCCCCGCTCCACAGCAGTCTGGGCACTAACTGTACCGCTCGCTGCAGTCGTGCTCTGTCGGCAGTACGTACCCGTGTCGCCCCATTAGGTGGGCCGTCACCGACAGTGTCGGCAGTACGTACCCGTGTCGTTCCATTAGTGGGGCCGTCACCGACAGTGTCGGCAGTATGTACCCGTGCCGCCCCATTAGTGGGACCGTCACCGACAGTCCATCAGTCAATGGCGGCTCGGCCGATAACCGGGTCCGCCGGCGGCAAGTGAACACACCGGCCACGTCCTCACACTGACTGTACGCAGCCACCCGGCCACCAGGAGCGGCTCCCGTGCTGCAGTGACCCGGCCGTGCCGCGTCTCCGCACTGACAGTGTACAGGCACCCGGCCACCAGGAGCGGCTCCCGTGCTGCAGCGGCCCGGTCCGGCCGTGCCACGTCCCCACACTGACGGTACGCAGCCACCCGGCCACCAGGAGCGGCTCCCGTGCTGCAGTGACCCGGCCGTGCCACGTCTCCGCACTGACAGTGTACAGGCCACCAGGAGCGGCTCCCGTGCTGCAGTGACCCGGCCGTGCCGCGTCTCCACACTGACAGTGTACAGGCACCCGGCCACCAGGAGCGGCTCCCGTGCTGCAGCGGCCCGGCCGTGCCGCGTCCCCGCACTGACAGTGTACAGGCACCCGGCCACCAGGAGCGGCTCCCGTGCTGCAGCGGCCCGGCCGTGCCGCGTCTCCACACTGACGGTGTACAGGCCACCAGGAGCGGCTCCCGTGCTGCAGCGGCCCGGCCGTGCCGCGTCTCCACACTGACAGTGTACAGGCCACCCGGCCACCAGGAGCGGCTCCCGTGCTGCAGCGGCCCGGCCGTGCCGCGTCTCCACACTGACAGTGTACAGGCCACCAGGCCACCAGGAGCGGCTCCCGTGCATCAGCCACATGTGGCTACGGACCGTCGATCACAATAATGTGGCGATGGTGTCCGGGAACAAGTCGCCAAATGCTGCCGACCCGCGCATCCCGTCGGCAGCAATATCGGAGGCGCCAGTTCAGAACCACTGGTCTATTTCTAGCCGGACACGTACTGCGCGGGGACTCGGACAAGTATTACAATGGTGATAATACACCCAATAAACAACCTATGACTTGCAGCCCGGTCGAGTGCAGAGCATCAGCACGGCGGCTTACACACCGGCTCGGCTGCAGCAGCTGCATGACGCCCAGCGTGAAGAGTCTCGGCACGAAGCGTTGGCAGCCACTGGTCGGTGCCAGTGTGTCCGTGTCCACCTGCGTCTCAGCCGCGCGGACATCGGCTAAGCGATGCCAATTCTGGTGATCAGGTGCGACCCGATGTGTGTTTAGTTGGGTACCGGTGGCGACGTGACACTGGTTTTAGCCGTCGTAAGCGGTGCTGACCGCTCGCGCCGCTGTCAGCTGACAAAACACGGCACAAAACCGGCCCCACCACCCGTTTTTGCGTCGAGAAAACGACACCGGCGCGTGCGGGAGCTGTGACCGCATTTGCGGCGGACGCCGCAAACGGCGCGCAACTGGCCGTGTAATAGGCGCGCTAATGCGATGCCCAGCATGACCCACTGCGCCACACAGCAAACGGCCTGCCGCTCGCAACACAACACATGGACTGGGATATCTGGGCCGCCGCATGTCCGCCACACAGACGGCAGTTTTTCATCCGCCCATCTGAAGATGTGGCCACAGGTCGGCGACGATGCGGCGGGACGGCCGCAGCTCGCGCAGTGTGGTCGGCTGCGGCTTCTCCGTGCCTGGCGTCTGGTGACGGACGGCGCGAGCCGCTGCACTGTACTGGTGCACGGCCGTGATCTGCCGGCAGTGTGCCGGAACAATGCGGCACGACACCGGCCCACCGCCACACGCGAGCGCCACCTCAGCCTCAGTCGGCACCGGCCCACCGCCTCACGTGAGCGCCACCTCAGCCTCAGTCGGGTGAGCGCCACTTCAGCCTCAGTCGGCACCGGCCCACCGCCACACGCGAGCGCCACCTCAGCCTCAGTCGGCACCGGCCCACCGCCTCACGTGAGCGCCACCTCGACCTCAGTCGGCACTCGGCCAGCACTCGGCCTCAGTCGACACTCGGTCGGCACTCGGTCGGCACTCGCTCGACACTCGCTCGACACTCGGTCGGGGCACTTGGCCGGCACTCGCTCGACACTCGGCCGGCACTCGCTCGTCACTCGGCCGCCGCCGCTCGTCACACACCAATCACGGTTGCAGCGCCGCACCCGAACACAACGGCCACGACCGCGCCACCCGAGCAGGGGCTCCCCATCCAGAACACAGCGGCCACGACCGCGCGACCCGAGCAGGGGCTCCCCAGCGCCACCCGAGCAGGGGCTCCCCATCCAGAACACAGCGGCCACGACCGCGCCACCCGAGCAGGGGCTCCCCATCCAGAACACAACGGCCACGACCGCGCCACCCGAGCAGGGGCTCCCCATCCAGAACACAGCGGCCACGACCGCGCCACCCGAGCAGGGGCTCCCCATCCAGAACACAACGGCCACGACCGCGCCACCCGAGCAGGGGCTCCCCATCCAGAACACAACGGCCACGACCGCGCCACCCGAGCAGGGGCTTCCCATCCAGAACACAACGGCCACGACCGCGCCACCCGAGCAGGGGCTCCCCATCCAGAACACAGCGGCCACGACCGCGCCACCCGAGCAGGGGCTCCCCATCCAGAACGCAACGGCCACGACCGCGCCACCCGAGCAGGGGCTCCCCATCCAGAACACAACGGCCACGACCGCGCCACTCGAGCAGGGGCTCCCCAGCGCCACCCGAGCAGGGGCTCCCCATCCAGAACACAGCGGCCACGACCGCGCCACTCGAGCAGGGGCTCCCCATCCAGAACACAACGGCCACGACCGCGCCACTCGAGCAGGGGCTCCCCATCCAGAACACAACGGCCACGACCGCGCCACCCGAGCAGGGGCTCCCCATCCAGAACACAACGGCCACGACCGCGCCACCCGAGCAGGGGCTCCCCATCCAGAACACAACGGCCGGGTGTGGTGCTCGCCCGGGTGTGGTGCTCGCCCGGGTGTGGTGCTCGCCCGGGTGTGGTGCTCGCCGGCGAACAACACACGCCGCCGTGTCGGCTTCGGCTCGTCACTGTCCGGCCAGATAAGACGCAGCGTACAGCACTCCTGAGCGGCGCAAGCCCAATGGTAGCCGCGTCACTCGCCGCTTATTCTACGAGATGTAAATGTTGTGAAGCGGTTGGTATCGGTACGCCGATCGGCCGTACCGTGCGTGAGCGCGCCAGACATTCGAAACCAGAACCTGACCATGAAACGGCGCTATCAGATGAGGCGAAATGATATTCTAATGTAATCCGTTTGCATTCCAGCAGCGATCCAGCGGATTACATGAGAGGACTGCATCACCGCTACGCGCCACCACTGGTCAGTCTAGACGCAACGTGTATCCCAGTCAGCAGGCAGCCATTCAAGTCAGCTCAGCTCCCACGGCTGGCTGGCGAGAGAACACCGAAGCATGCGCCAGAACCTTCTAGAACTGTACTGCAAGTGCAACACTATTTAATTGTGGCAAGTGCTTCGCTCACATTTATCGTATGACTGAAAAGCTCAAACAAAGCTCAAACAATTTGAAATACGTCGCTGATCAAGCTCGTTTTTGAACGGTCAAATATATCATCACGGCAGTGTCATCTAGTTTACGTTGCCTGGCGTTGCCGATGCACGACATCTCCTGTACATAAATGAATGGGCTCATAAAACCTGACACAAAATATAGTAAGGGGGAATTCCGCAGCCTAGAATGATAATACACAAGAGCATTTCCCCACCTCTCATTTCATCTACGTTACTACTTCTACTCAACATAAACTGGTATGCTGCATACGAAAGCACACTATTGCAAAGCCACTAGACGAAGAAAAACTGTTGGTTGCTATACGACGCACTCGGCTGGATAACTGTAGAGCGTTGCCAGGCTCTCACACACAATGGTTTCGGGCGAGCTGGAAGTTCGAGCTGACAGCTAGCCTCGAACCCGTATCCCTCGGTTACAAAACAGACGTGCTGACCACAACACAACCTGCCTCATTCACCTCCCCCCCCCCCCAATACCGCCAAGCAAAGTAATTCGAAGCTTCTCTACGAAAAATACATCTCATGGAAGCTATCCCATAAGCAGTGCTTTCCGTTTTCCGATTCAAAGCCTTGTCTTCAATTGTAGCATCTGCACCCGTGTAGCTACACATACACTACACAACAGAACGGCGACCAGACAGAGACCGCAGTATGTGCCAAACACATGAAGCAGACGCTCAAGACATAGCACCTGGACAGGTGTCAGGTGCGCTACGAGTCATGACAGATACCAGACATAACAGCCGGACAGGTGTCGGATACACGAGTCCTGACAGATACTAGATATACCAGCTGGACAGGTGTCGGGTGCTCCACGAGGCGGCTCGTGACATATACTGGACATAACAGCTGGACAGGTGTCGGGTGCTCCACGAGGCGGCTCGTGACAGATACCAGACATAACAGCTGGACAGGTGTCGGGTGCTCCACGAGGCGGCTCATGACAGATACCAGACATAACAGCTGGACAGGTGTCGGGTGCTCCACGAGGCGGCTCGTGACAGATGCCAGACATAACAGCTGGACAGGTGTCGGGTGCTCCACGAGGCGGCTCGTGACAGATGCCAGACATAACAGCTGGACAGGTGTCGGGTGCTCCACGAGGCGGCTCGTGACAGATGCCAGACATAACAGCTGGACAGGTGTCGGGTGCTCCACGAGGCGGCTCGTGACATATACTGGACATAACAGCTGGAAGGTGTCGGGTGCTCCACGAGGCGGCTCGTGACAGATGCCACAGCAGGCGGCAGCCGCCGACGGCAGCGCGGCCTTGACGCTGCACAGATGGTCCGATACCGCCGCCGTACACCGTGTACGGCTATCTGTCACGTGACACCGCCCGCCCGGCATACACTGGTCAGGGGCGCTCACGGACATCCCGTCTGTCGCGTGACACCGCCTGCCACCACTTATAGCCGGGCACGGGCCCCGCATACACTGGTCAGGAACGCTCACGGACACCCCATCTGTCGCGTGACACCTTCCGCCCCGCAACCATTCATAGAACAGCACGGGCCCCGCATACACTGGTCAGGGACGCTCACGGACACCCCATCTGTCGCGTGACACCGCCCGCCCCGCCACCACTCATAGAACAGCACGGGCCCCGCATACACTGGTCAGGGACGCTCACGGACACCCCATCTGTCGCGTGACACCGCCCGCCCCGCCACCACTCATAGCCGGGCACGGGCCCCGCATACACTGGTCAGGGACGCTCACGGACACCCCATCTGTCGCGTGACACCGCCCGCCCCGCCACCACTCATAGCCGGGCACGGGCCCCACATACACTGGTCAGGGACGCTCACGGACACCCCATCTGTCGCGTGACACCGCCCGTCCCGCCACCACTCATAGCCGGGCACGGGCCCCGCATACACTGGTCAGGGACGCTCACGGACACCCCATCTGTCGCGTGACACCTTCCGCCCCGCCACCACTCATAGAACATCACGGGCCCCGCATACACTGGTCAGGGACGCTCACGGACACCCCATCTCTCGCGTGACACCGCCCGCCCCGCCACCACTCATAGAACAGCACGGGCCCCGCATACACTGGTGAGGGACGCTCACGGACACCCCATCTGTCGCGTGACACCGCCCGCCCCGCCACCACTCATAGCCGGGCACGGGCCCCGCATACATAGGTCAGGGACGCTCACGGACACCCCATCTGCGCGTGACACCGCCAGCCCCGCCACCACTCATAGCCGGGCACGGGCCCCGCATACATAGGTCAGGGACGCTCACGGACACCCCATCTGTCGCGTGACACCACCCGCCCCGCCACCACTCATAGCCGGGCACGGGCCCCGCATACACTGGTCAGGGACGCTCACGGACACCCCATCTGTCGCGTGACACCGCCCGCCCCGCCACCACTCATAGCCGGGCACGGGCCCCGCATACACTGGTCAGGGACGCTCACGGACACCCCATCTGTCGCGTGACACCACCCGCCCCGCCACCACTCATAGCCGGGCACGGGCCCCGCATACACTGGTCAGGGACGCTCACGGACACCCCATCTGTCGCGTGACACCGCCCGCCCCGCCACCACTCATAGCCGGGCACGGGCCCCGCATACACTGGTCAGGGACGCTCACGGACACCCCATCTGTCGCGTGACACCACCCGCCCCGCCACCACTCATAGCCGGGCACGGGCCCCGCATACACTGGTCAGGGACGCTCACGGACACCCCATCTGTCGCGTGACACCGCCCGCCCCGCCACCACTCATAGAACAGCACGGGCCCCGCATACACTGGTCAGGGACGCTCACGGACACCCCATCTGTCGCGTGACACCGCCCGCCCCGCCACCACTCATAGCCGGGCACGGGCCCCGCATACACTGGTCAGGGACGCTCACGGACACCCCATCTGTCGCGTGACACCGCCCGCCCCGCCACCACTCATAGCCGGGCACGGGCCCCGCATACACTGGTCAGGGACGCTCACGGACACCCCATCTGTCGCGTGACACCGCCCGCCCCGCCACCACTCATAGAACAGCACGGGCCCCGCATACACTGGTGAGGGACGCTCACGGACACCCCATCTGTCGCGTGACACCGCCCGCCCCGCCACCACTCATAGCCGGGCACGGGCCCCGCATACACTGGTCAGGGACGCTCACGGACACCCCATCTGTCGCGTGACACCGCCCGCCCCGCCACCACTCATAGAACAGCACGGGCCCCGCATACACTGGTCAGGGACGCTCACGGACACCCCATCTGTCGCGTGACACCGCCCGCCCCGCCACCACTCATAGCCGGGCACGGGCCCCGCATACACTGGTCAGGGACGCTCACGGACACCCCATCTGTCGCGTGACACCGCCCGTCCCGCCACCACTCATAGCCGGGCACGGGCCCCGCATACATAGGTCAGGGACGCTCACGGACACCCCATCTGTCGCGTGACACCGCCCGCCCCGCCACCACTCATAGCCGGGCACGGGCCCCGCATACACTGGTCAGGGACGCTCACGGACACCCCATCTGTCGCGTGACACCGCCCGTCCCGCCACCACTCATAGAACATCACGGGCCCCGCATACACTGGTCAGGGACGCTCACGGACACCCCATCTGTCGCGTGACACCGCCCGTCCCGCCACCACTCATAGAACATCACGGGCCCCGCATACCTGCCGGCGGCTGGTCAGGGACGCTCACAACACCGTCCAGTCGTGCATTGTCCGTGCAGCACTCCATGCCCTCAGGCAATACATCGCGCTCACCAAAGCGTAAGTGACGTCTGTTACAACACACGAGATCTCCAGACTCGCTATTCGACTCCAAACAGGCTCCGTTTATCGTCGCTACAACAGAGCACGGCGGCAGTAGAACTTTGGCGCCCACCTCCACCGGCATAACCATGCCACGTTGGGCCTCGCGAACTGCTGGAACTGCTAGGCATGGCCCTGGATCCCAACAACCAGATTGCTGTATCGGGAGTACCATCGGTTGGATCTCCTCGTCGCACCGACTTGGGACCTCCAGTAAGCCAAGTCATGATCGGGCGCCGCCCAAAATACAGCTGCATCAAACAACAGGCTGTTCGGACTGGTTGGTGCTATCTTCAGCGCCATAAACGCGCAGGCTGATCAGGCTAGCTGGTGCCATATTCACCACAGTAATTACGTAGGCTGGTCAGGCTGGTTGGTGCTATCATCACCACAATAATCATGTAGGCTCGTCAGGGCGGCTCGTGCTATCTTCAGTGGTGGCTGGTGCTGCTTTCAGTGCAATAACCACCGCCAGTCGTCTGAGGCCTTCACGACCACAGCTTCGCACTCGTTGCGGAAGCCTACCCACGATATGGAAGACGGAAGTCCATGATCTCACCACCTCCGCTGGTGGGAAGATGGATGTGAAGCAGTAGAAGGCCCTAACTCTTGGGCTCTTGGTCCCTTCTTTGATGAAATTCTGCAGCCTCTCCTGACACGCTCCGTAACGCCTCAGGCTCCGAGAAAACGTTCAAGTCCAAGAGATTATATACGCCGCCAATGGGCTACGTTTCCTAGCGGAGGGCGAGGGGTGCGGAGTCCGGGCAAGGATCGCGGACGGGGGATTGCCACAAGTTTGTGGTAATCCCCCGTTCGAGGCGTCCCAGGACAATCCCGGGTATCAAATCACCATTGGTGTCCCTTGTAATGTGCACATGCTTTCTGAGATCAGAAGTGATGTACGGGGATTCCCACTGCCCATAGGCGAAAAATTCGTGCGAGCTGCAGCGCTGACATCGGCCAACGCATTGGACGACAGCTGGCTCACCATACCACTGATCCCATCCGGGAGGTGTCTGCCGAGTTCTTCCCAAATCATCTTCACATTTAAGAGCCCCGCTCCTGCGTCATTATGACTCAGATGTCTGAGACTTGCACCATTCAGTTCACAGCTTACGAGACGAAACAAAAATGAACAGCCTATCTGGGAATCGAATGATCACGTTCGCGGCGGTACAGGATAGGAAGGTCTCCACTTTATAGATGTATTCCGCATTCTATACGTGTGGGACCGTAATCTTTATACCGCACTGATTAATTAATTGGTGGCGGAGAATGACACTGACGGACAGTTCGACTCTACCGACTGAGCTGCCCTGAGATCTGTACGTGTTGACATCTGTTCTGGATATGGCGGCCCGTAGGACGAACCCTGCGGCAGACAGTATCCCGGCGGTCGACAGCACTCCGTGTACAGCAATGGGAAAAACACTGGTTTTCCGCATCACTGTGCGCAAGCGACACTCAAACTGTTCATAGAAATTCATCAATCTTGCTGCTGCAAGCAGCGATTATCATGTACGTTGTGTTCCTAACAGTGTCATATGAAGTAGCCATGTTCACTTTTTGCACCCATCAATGCGACCTGAGAACAAATATGGAGTCTCAGGCGCGTTCGTTTTGCCATGCTTGCCATGCCCTCCGACACCAGATTTCCGACTCCCCAGATCGCATCCAGTCCATACGATGGCCCCCGAGCGGCTGGTTACCCGTCAACATCGCGTCCAGTCCATACGATGGCCCCCGAGCGGCCGGTTACCCGTCAAGATCTCGTCCAGTCCATACGATAGCCTGCGACGACAGTCCACCCGTGCGTCACCAACACGCATTGCTCGGCGACGGCTGGAGATTCGGCTGGCTCCCGCTCGCCCACCCACAACACCCGACGCCCAACAAAACGCCGGCCTCCGTGGCGGCGGCGCGAGAAACCACGCCCGCGAGCCTAACCACACGGTCACGGCTAGTCGGTGTGCTTAATTCCGTTTTTCACGGCTACCGGCGAAAACAATGCAAGCCATGGTGCCCGGCAGCCGGCGCGGAGGTCAGCAGAGTCGGCCCGTCACGGACCTTGCGCTGTGCCGACCGACCCCGCCCGGCCCCAGTGTCACTGGTGCCGGGCGGTGTCACCTGCCCGGTGTCACCTGCCCAGTGTCACCTGCCGCGCCCAGTCTCAGGTTGGTTATTGGTTTTACGACACGTCGACCGTTGAGTCATATAGCGTCGCCAATCTCTCACGCCGATTGGTCGCGGGCGAAGAGTAGCGACAGGCGAGATTCGAACCCACAATCTTTCGATTGCGAGACAAGCATCTTACCCCTAGACCACTCGTCCCCCGCCTAGTCTCAGTACCACTTCCCTGTCCGCCCCCAGGACTGCTGATGCCGACCGACCCCAGTACTGCTGGTGCCGGCCGACCCCAGTACTGCTGGTGCCGGCCGATCCCAGTACTGCTGGCGCCGGCCGACCCCAGTACTGCTGGTGCCGACAGACCCCGCCCGGCCCCAGTACTGCTGGTGCCGGCCGACCCCAGTACTGCTGGTACCGGCCGACCCCGCGCCGCCGGTACCGACCGGCCCCGCTCGGCCGTGGCACCTCTAACCCTGTCGGACCAGACCAGGCCCGTCAGTGATATAGGGCCTCGTCAGGCTGCACGGGTTGTAGCGACGCGGCAGGCAGAAGGTGAGGCCGCCGGGAGCTGACTCAGCTGGCAGCTGGTTGGGGGCGGCGGGGACCGGCGGGGACCGGCGGGGACCAGCGCGGCGGGGACCGGCGGGGACCGGCGGGGACCAGCGCGGCGGGGACCAGCGCGGCGGGGACCAGCGCGGCGGGGACCAGCGCGGCGGGGACCAGCGGGGACCAGCGCGGCGGGGACCAGCGCGGCGGCGTGTCCTGGCTACGCCTGGGCTGACACAATCAGCGGTGGATGGGTCAGCACACGCCCCTCCATCTCAGAGGAACACGGTGGCACCAGGGCCTCATATCTACACCCCTCCATCTCGGAGGCACACGGTGGTCACAGGGGCTCATATCTACATCCCTCGATCTCGGAGGCACACGGTGGCCACAGGGGCTCATATGTTTACTTGTGGACCGCCACAAAGATGCTAGGAACCGGAAGAGGGGAAGATGCCAAGCTGGGCTTGCAGGCGGACCAGCCCACGGCGGCTGGACCGTGGCCTTCGTGCGCTGATCCCGCCCGCCAGCCGACAAATATCGGCATGCGTAAGGATGATTGTTGGTTGGTTATTGGTTTTACGACACGTCGACCGTTGAGTCATGTAGCGTCGCCAATCTCTCACACCGATTGGTCGCGGGCGAAGAGTAGCGACAGGTGAGACTCAAATCCACAACCTTTCGATTGTGAGACGAGCATCTTACTCCTAGACCACGCGTCCCCCTGCGTAAAGATGACATCAGGCGCCATTCCACTAACTCGTCTCAAGGAGACACGCTCAGCGCACCATGGCTCACGCTACAAAATATTCCCAGTCTGAGAAGCGTCTGAGAAATTGCCACACTTGCCAAATAGAGGCGGCAGGCCAAGACGGTCGGGGTGTCGTTGGTGGTCAGGTGGTCGGGGTGTCGCTAGTGGCCAGGTGGTCCGATCAGGTGGTCGGGGTGTCGTTGGCCAGGTGGTCGGGGTGTCGTTGGTGGGCAGGTGGTCGGGGTGTCGTTGGTGGCCAGGTGGTCGGGGTGTCGCTGGTGGCCAGGTGGTCGGGGTGTCATTGGTGGCCAGGTGATCCTGTCAGGTGGATGAAGTGTCGCCGATTATAGCCGGGTTTGTCGCATTGTCGTCTCTTGATGTCGATAGATCTCCCGACGCCATCTTCACCATCGCGTCACGCCACGTGACGCCATGACGCCCGTCACACGCCGCATCGCACGTAACGACAGCCTGCGGCCACACGCTGCTCCGTCGGGCCGCCGGCGCCGACGTCCGACCAACTGCACAACCAGCGCGGCCGACGGCCAACACGATGGCCGTAAGCGAGCCCCGAGGACACTGAGCACCGGAGTCGGGGGTCCAGTACCGGGTACGGCCGGAGTCGGGGGTCCAGTGCCGGGTACGGCCGGAGTCGGGGGTCCAGTGCCGAGTACGGCCGCCTCTGGCGGTGGCATACGCAGGTAGTGTCCGACTGGTCTGCCACCGGAGTCGGGGGTCCAGTGCCGGGTACGGCCGCCTCTGGCGGTGGCGATCCAGTGCCGGTGGTGTCTGCACTGGTCTGCCACCGGAGTCGGGGGTCCGGTGCCGGGTACGGCCGCCTCTGGCGGTGGCGATCCGCGGGTGCACGGGTACTGCCACCGGAGTCGGGGGTCCAGTGCCGGGTACGGCCGCCTCTGGCGGTGGCGATACGCAGCGGTGGTGTCTGCACTGGTCTGCCATCGCCTCCGTTGTATTGTGTCTGATACCAGGAACGGCTGGAGCAGTGGGCCTGCCGTCCGCGGGCCAGACGGCCGCCCGGTGTACAGCTGCTTATATCCCTGCGGCTGGCTGCTGGTGCTTACCATGTGGCCGGTCCTGCCCTGGGTCCAGGAAGGACAGCGGCCACTCTGATGGTTAGGGAGGACAGTGGCCCCTCTGACGGCCAGGTAGGACAGTCGCCCCTCTGACGGTCAGGAAGGAGTGGCCCTCTGATGGCCAGGGATGACAGCGTCCATTATGATGGTCAGGAAGGACAGCGGTCCCTTCTAGTGTTCAGGAAGGACAGCGGCACTTTCTGGTGTTCAGGAAGGACAGCGGCCCCTCTGGTGGCCAGGGAGGACAGTGGCCGCTCCATGGCCAGGAAGGACAATGGAAGCTGCCGACAACGCACCCAATAAATATGCAAAACGCGCGCCGCCACCACCGGGCCAGGGCCAATCACAACCCTTGAACCGGTTCAGAATTTTGCAACGGTTGGAGTCCAGTTCAGCGCGCGTCGGCCAGCCTTGACTACAAGTGAACAATGTCATGACCTTGACCACAGCGTGGCGATCAATCTGGTGTGGACGTGACTGCCGCACGTGCTGACGGTGCCGCCGCGCCGCCGCCCAACGCTGGCCCACAGCACGGCAGGGCAGGGCAGGGCAGGACAGGACAGGACAGGACAGGACAGGACGTGACTGCCGCACGTGCTGACGGTGCCGCCGCGCCGCCGCCCAACGCTGGCCCACAGCACGGCAGGGCAGGACAGGACAGGACGTACTGCCGCAGTGCTGACGGCGCCCACCCAACCTGGCCCACAGCACGGCAGGGCAGGACAGGACAGGACGCAAGGCAGAGCAGGGCAGTGGAGGCCAAGACGCAACAAGGCAGGGTAGAACACGGCAGAACGGCGGAACATATGTGAAGGGCCGAGTAAGGCAGGAAGTCAGGCGAAGAGAGTACCTCAGGGCAGAATGGAGGGGCAGAACAGAGTAAGGGACATCAGGAAGGGACATCTGGGCAAGATACAATGCGCTAGGCAGCACACCGAGACAAAACCGGATGCACCTGCCAAATGTCGGGTTGTGCACAGCCGCCTCTGCAGGAATAGAGGAGAGGTAGTGCTCATTGGCCTACCACCACCCTCCTCTGTTTGGGCCAGTCAGTGGCGAGGGTATCATTTTACATACTTTTGAGAGGCATGCTCCCCCCCTCCCACACCAATGTTGTTTTTGACATTTTTCAGAGTAACTGGCACAGGATAGCGTCATAACTGATGTTATTTGCTGATGCTTTCGGGGTACCGAGCCGAATCACAGCGTCAGTTTACTTACATGTTTTGTAGTCGTCCCTGTGCCAAGCCTACGAGGCACATACAGTGCACCAGCACCCTGCACCGAACAACGCGTACGGAGGCGTCAAAAGCAGATGTCAACGAATCACTTTTCTGCTTTTGACTCGCTAGACCAGCCAAGCCGTTGTCGTCCTCCACGCCACCCTGCGTGTCGCCTCAAATGGTCCAAATGACGTCATCCGGAGAACACCTGTTAAGCTGTTTTAAGCGCTCGTTACCGATTAAAATGAAAATAGTACGAAGTTATCTTCTTTTTCCTTGTACTGCCTTTGTATTGCATCTAATTGCTGAATCACACAAAGGCCGGCTTGACTCGGCTGTGAATTAGGCGACGCTGCTGTACAGTTCGGAGTCATACGAATACGCCTCCTGTCAAGTTCATCGATAACATGATTTAATTTATAAGTGGCGCAGTAATGTATTCACAGCTCTGGTATGCTCTGATACGTGACGTAGCTGCTGAGCGTGATGGCGCACAGGGACAAGTGTTCTGGATTACCTAATATGTTGATATTACTTATCTTGTTTCAGACATGGAGACGGGCGTCAAATCTGCCTGAACTAATAGTAATTGCTGCCAACACGCTCTGCGACACTTGACGCGCTCCCGGGTCGCCTGGTGCTGCTGCTTTCGCCTGTGTTTACTGTTACGGCTGTGACCAGGGGCGGGGTGGCGGTGGCTCCCCGTGCAGACCTGTCCCGAGGCACTTGACACTGCTCCCGGGTCGCCTGATGCTGCTGCTTTCGCCCGTGTTTACCGGTATCGGCTTTGACCAGAGGTGGGTGGCGGTGGCACCCGTGTATGCCCGCCCCGCGGCACCCGACTCTGCTCCCGGGTCGCCCGGTCATGCTGTCTTGCTCGCATACATTGCGGTGGCGACTGTGGCTGAGGCTACATTGCATGACACTTTGTTTGCATGTATTGTTCGTTTATGTATTGTTTGTCTGTATTGTTCCGGCTATGTTTGCATTTTGTGGGCCCTAGCTTCCATGGTATACGGCTACATGTGGTGTCCAGTTTGATCCGTGTGACTCACAATGGCGACGCCTGTCCGCCATCTGTCGGTGTCTCACTTTGGTCAAACACGAACAAACGTCTAACCATTCGCAGTGCCCTTTGCTTCTGGTCTGGTCGCCGGTAAAGTCTGCTAAATTGACATCAAGCCCCTCCCCCCCCCCCCCGCCCCAATGAATCCATGCCCAGGTGTAATGGGCATCCCATGTCCCTGTCAATCACAAAATCATTATATTGTTGTTTTGGCTTTGAATTTTGTTTTCGCCTAACATCTTACACCGCGACGGCATGCTAATATTCTCCCGTATTTGATCTGCTTCACGCGCCTATAGAGCAGGTATGTATCAAAAATTCCTAATTGCACCGCAGATCCCTTCTTGCACTGTGAAGCTCTATTTTCCGGATCTGCATCCCATAAATCCTCGTATTTCCTCCCAATAGTATCCATGCATTAGCGACTAGGTCTCGGCAGCTGGGTCTCCGCGAAGGGTGTTTCCCTTTTAACATCATTAAAACAGTTGATAGAAAACCTGCCCAGTAGGCATGGCCCCAGCTGGCCAGTGTCCTGGAATTAATTTTAGCACAGTGAAGGAGAGCAGACGAAGACGTTAAAACCCCCGATGATGCCGAAACAAATTGGCAATATGATATGAAAGGGTGCAAGCAAAAGATGATAATAACGACTGAATACAGCATCCGCTGGCAATATTGTGATGGCACAAATGCTAGGAATCGAGTTTGGTTTTAAAAAAAGTAGCAGTGACTGCAGTTGCATATTGTGACGTTGCATGGAAATCAACTAAGGTTATAACTCCGTCGGCCGGTCAAAACAAGTTTCTGCTAGACATCATTTTCCACATACGCTTCGGAATTTGACGACATTACAGCTGGCTGTATCGCCTTGGAGGCGCCTTAAAAGACCTGTGTCCATGTTCGGAAACGCCATCCAACCTGTGATGACATCATCGACAGACGTCCGACGGGGCCAAGAAGTGCCGGGTGATTGGCCTGGACCCGGGCACCGGGTAGTCTATTCAACAACAGGCAATGGCATCTGGTATCCAATGAAATGTGGCAGTACCATGTTCAAGGTTTTACGGAATGCTGATTACTTCAGATAGAGGGCAGGAATTGGACACGGCATGATCGTTCGATCGGTTAGGAGATAGAAGACTCTTGGTTCTGACGAACGTCGAATGTGATAAAACTCAATATAAATACCGAATATACGTGGGTTGTAGTGCATTGAACGTCTATGGCTTATCGCGATCAAAAGTCCTTACGCTTCACACGATCAAGCATCGGCGGGGTCTAGGTTGGGCTATGACACTTTATACTAGAGTAGCGTGCATATTATCATGTCGACTTCAAAACAGAACATACGTAGTTTTCTGGTTGTTGAACATCCGTATGTGTTACACACCATTCATGAGATCTCAGAAATGGCAGCTCGAGTTCGGAGGAGGATGATGCCATTGCATAAAAACAACTCTTAGGGAATGGAGAAACTTCGTAACTACCTCAACAGCGTAAATACGTTGGGTCGCCGGCGAAGTCGGCATGGCGAGATGCATCTTACTCCAGCCTAATCCAGTACTACCTAACAACTAGGAATGTTTGATCGCGTAAAACCCACTGATGGCGATAACCTACGGATAATCGATCACCTGGAACCCACAGAATGTTCGGCGAAGCCAGCAACAGAGGTACTATACTTTCGTACCTAACCTGTTTGGATGTCTGATCGTGTGAAGCCTACGGATGTTGGATCAAATATGGCCTACGGGTGTTCCCTCGCCTAAAGCCTACATAAGTTCTGCACCTATATTTATCTACTTATCCCATTCGATATTCATCAGAACATATGTTTTCCGATCTCCCGACGCATCCAAAGACCCAACTTATCTAAATCCTGACCTCTACCCCAAAAAGTAGTTAGTATGATGCAATACCTTGAGCATACTGTTGTAAAATATAATTGAATGCCAAGTGTCTTTGCCGTTTGCTAACTCAAGTCAATGATCGGATCTCCTACTGGTGGATATGGTGTCAATGTTTTATCGCTGGAGCGGTGTGAGCATGCGGGAGCGGTCGAAGATTGGCATAAATAGTTCCTTTTCAATAATTTTTTTTAACAAGTCATATTATGCTCTTTTTCAATTAACTGGAAGCAAAATTACAAACAAGCAAAACAAACTTTTCTGCAGCCAACAAACTCAGCTGTGAAGCTGTGAAGTTGAGCCTTGCAAGTGAAGCTGTGCGGTTCTGGCTGGTACCGTGACGGTATGGCACTGTACTGTCATCCAGACTTCACATCGGAGTAAACTAACGCTGCTGTTATACTCATCACCCCTGAAAACATTGGCAATGACTTTCAGATATGTCGCGCCATCCCATGTCAGTTATTCTGACGACTCGCCCTCCTTTGGTCCCCGATGACATGCAAACTGAACATGGGAGCCTTCGGAGTCGCACATACTTGGATACCTCGCAGATGATACATCCATCCCTCAGAGTCGATCTTACGAAATGCCACACTGTTTTGGCCTTTGTACTTGCAACGCTTGCATTACATTCTAATCCGAATTGTCGGATCACTTCGCACTCTTAAATCGTGCCAAAATATGTTGCACTCGCGCCGTTCATAAAAATTGGACAGTCATTTTGAAGAAAACGATGGTTGAATTTGTCACTAACGTGCTCTTCGTGACAGAAAAATGTCGTACTTTCGCACTTTTCCACACGAAAGGATGGATTAGCTTTATGCCACTGCCCATCTGTGGATTGGTATGCTTGACCGTTTATGAAACTGGAATCTAAAAGTGTACGGGAATTCGCCGTACGATCATAGCCGTAGGTCTTGTTTAGCTTCGTGACACGGGACGAAGGTCAGCGGAAGACGTATGTAACAATCCGGTGGCCCAAGCATTTCGGTGACAAGGTCGGTGGACAAGGCCAGGGCGCAAAACTGAGAACAATCGGCCTATTGAGCAGCGGCTGGACAGCTTCCGTTGGTTCTGATGGATTGGCAGCGCTACTTTCAGTCGGGCGGAAAAGCTCTGTCGACTGCTGACGCCCGCCCACATTATCGGCGAGTCTCGACTCGCACTGACCAACCAACAGGATATAAATGCAGAACCTTGCCGTGTGAGAAATAGTGCACCACTGAACAGACGACCAGAGGGTAATACGCGGGTCCGAGCTGACCCCGAGACACCGATTCTGTTATGTAGTACACAGGAAGGCGAACGATGAGCGTGGGTTCTGTGCGGTCGCAGCACGTACAGTGCCTGCGGACTGGGGGCTGTCGGGCATACTACCGCTCTGTGCCTGAGGACCCGGAGCCGCCCGTACTGCCTCTCCGTGCCTGCGGACTGGGAGCTGCCGGAAATACTACCGCTCCGTGCTTGAGGACCCGGAGCCGCCCGAACTGCCGCTCCGTGCCTGAGGACCCAGAGCCGCCGGCCGTACTGTCGCTCCCCGTCGACGGCCGACTGTGACTACTAGACGGTTACGGTCGACACACTGTACAGTCTGAGCGGCTCATACGGGAGCCGACACTGACCGCCACTCATATGTCCAGCAGTACCGCGCCATCTCCCACGAGGAGCTGACACTGCCTTCCGTCCATATCTTCAGCAGCGCCGCGCCATCTCCCATGGGGAGCCGACACTGCCTGTCCCTCATATAGCTAGCAGCGTCGTGCCATGTCCAAGAGGCCGGCACTGACCGCCCCTCATTCCACCTCGGTGGCGCAGTCGGCTGATGCGTCTGTTTCGAGTGTCGGTGGTGGCTCTTGGCTTACGACCCGGGCAGACTTGTCCTCGGTCGGCTCATATATAGCCAGGAGATGACAGTAACTGGGTAGTGTTCGCCGCTCCACGGGACTAACGAGTGACGCTGACCGGCCAGCGCCGGCAGCCTCAGGTTCACAGGCATGCCCTGCCTTTAAACAGAACCTTCGACCCGTGGCTCGCTCCGAGGGCACGGCCCCGCCTCGTGCACCGGAGCAGTTCTCTGTCCACCAAGCCCGATAAATTGAGCCAGCCCCGCCGTGTGCACAACGTGTTACGGCGGGGGGTCCGAGAGCAAGCGCGGGAACAAAACTGTTCCGCAAGGATGCCCAAAAATGGAACCTCTGCTATGTATACGTATGCCATGAAGCATAGGTATGCCAGTGTGTATATCATACAAATCCTCAAGTAGGAGACTGTGTTTTACTTTGGCGGTGTTTTACTGACCGCCCCTCATATCACCAACAGCGAAGCTCCATCTCCCAGGGAAAGCCGACACTGACCACGCCTCATACCACCAGCAGCGCGGCTCAATCTCCCAGGGAACCCGACACTGGACCCCCCCCCCCCCCCCCCTATATCACCGGCAGTGCGGCTCCATCTTCCAGGGTAGGCCGACACTTACCACTCCTCATATCACCAGTAGCGCGGCTACATATCCCAGGGCAAGCTGACACTAACCATCCCTCATATCATCAGCAACCTGGCTCCATCTCCCAAAGCGACAGGCGTCACCACCAGCAGCGGGCTCCATCTCCCAGGGAAGCGACACTGGCCACGCCTCATACCACCAGCAGCGTGGCTCCATCTCCCAGGGTAAGCCGACACTGGCCACGCCTCATACCACCAGCAGCGTGGCTCCATCTCCCAGGATAAGTCGACACTGGCCACGCCTCATACCACCAGCAGCGCGGCTCCATCTCCCAGGGTAAGCCGACACTGGCCACGCCTCATACCACCAGCAGCACGGCTCTATCTCCCAGGGTAAGCCGACACTGGCCACGCCTCATACCACCAGCAGCGCGGCTCCATCTCCCAGGGTTAGTCGACACTGGCCACGCCTCACATCACCAGCAGCACAGCTCCATCTCCCAGGAGAAGCCGACACAAGCCACGCCTCATACCACCTCCCATTATCTCCTAGCGTGCGGCACGACTCAGGGATGCCGGTTAAACTGGCAGCTGCGATACTGATCGGAAGTGGATGCCCAGATCCACACGAATATCTGGCCGTAACAGCCTACTTTTCGTCTGGCCGCGTCCGTTTCGGTTGGTACCGTTTCGGCCAGGGAGGAGACCCATCAGCGCACGCAGCCTCTCCGAAGAAAACCTGTCGGCGTTGTTCAGTGCACGAAGGTCCAACGGTGGTGGTTCAGTGCACGAAGGTCCAACGAAGGTCCAACGGTCCTGACCACGGAACCGCGCCGCGCAGCGTGCCTGGTGCACCAGGGCACCGCGCCGTGACCATACAGCGAGTTGCCATGCAGCACCAGGGCACTGCGTCGGGTGTAGGCCCATACCAATGACCATGCAGCACCAGGCACTGCGTCGGGTGTAGGCCCATACCAGTGACCATGCAGCACCAGGGCACTGCGTCGGGTGTAGGCCCATACCAATGACCATGCAGCACCAGGGCACTGCGTCGGGTGTAGGCCCATACCAATGACCATGCAGCACCAGGGCACTGCGTCGGGTGTAGGCCCATACCAGTGACCATGCAGCACCAGGGCACTGCGTCGGGTGTAGGCCCATACCAATGACCATGCAGCACCAGGGCACTGCGTCGGGTGTAGGCCCATACCAATGACCATGCAGCACCAGGGCACTGCGTCGGGTGTAGGCCCATACCAATGACCATGCAGCACCAGGGCACTGCGTCGGGTGTAGGCCCATACCAGTGACCATGCAGCACCAGGGCACTGCGTCGGGTGTAGGCCCATACCAATGACCATGCAGCACCAGGGCACTGCGTCGGGTGTAGGCCCATACCAATGACCATGCAGCACCAGGGCACTGCGTCGGGTGTAGGCCCATACCAATGACCATGCAGCACCAGGGCACTGCGTCGGGTGTAGGCCCATACCAGTGACCATGCAGCACCAGGGCACTGCCTCGGGTGCAGGCCCATACCAATGACCATGCAGCACCAGGGCACTGCGTCGGGTGTAGGCCCATACCAATGACCATGCAGCACCAGGGCACTGCGTCGGGTGTAGGCCCATACCAATGACCATGCAGCACCAGGGCACTGCGTCGGGTGTAGGCCCATACCAGTGACCATGCAGCACCAGGGCACTGCGTCGGGTGCAGGCCCATACCAATGACCATGCAGCACCAGGGCACTGCGTCGGGTGCAGGCCCATACCAATGACCATGCAGCACCAGGGCACTGCGTCGGGTGCAGGCCCATACCAGTGACCATGCAGCACCAGGGCACTGCGTCGGGTGCAGGCCCATACCAGTGACCATGCAGCACCAGGGCACTGGGCCGGGTGTAGGCCCATACCAGCAGCTGCTGCATCAATGACCAGCTAGCCAGGACACCACCGACACGGGTCGAGCTGCAGGGTCACAGCCCGACGTCAGTGACCATGCAGCACCAGCGTGCTGGTAGCAGAAAAAACAGGGGATCCTGGGGTATATAGGGATGCAGTCAATAACATTCGCTGTGGACAGAACAACGGCGGATACTGTACCAGCTCTACCAACTAGACAAGCCCCAATGCGTTTTTCCGTGAGCATATTTTAACAAGTATTACGTGAGGCCATCGGCGCCACAATTCCTGTTCTGCTAACCTGGGGCACCCAACGACACTTTCATCTGCAGTTCTGTATACATGTCTCCGTTGTAAGCTGCGCTCATGACGAGAAGTGGGTCGGTACCTGGCGTCGTCACGGTTGACGACCGTGAAGTCGCCTCGTCAGGCACGGCCGGGTCACGCCAGGCCGCGATATCAGCCCTCACGAGCACAACTAATGAAGCCGCGCCGCACTCTATCGCCAGGCCGACAGTAAAACCGGCCACAAGGCGAGCTTTCTTCTCACGCCACAGCCGGCACCGTGTCGTACGACGGCCGTATCCCGGCCGGACGCCTCTCCAAACGCGCCGCAACCGCCGTATTTACGCGCTCAGCCCAGCGTGAAACAATACTTGGGCAGCAGGCTGGTGATGGTATCAACGCCTGCGACTGCTCCTAAATCATCGTACGCGGCCGGCTGCCAGCGACAGGCCACCGACAGGTTGCGTGCACCAGACCCCAATATACGGAATGCACGTGTGGGTTGCGCTGCTGATAATACGGCTGCCGGCGTGCTGTCGGTGGGGTACACGAGCTACAGCGACAGGTGGCTAGGTAGGATAGGGTGTGTCCCGCTGCAGGGACAACGGTGGGGTGTGTCACGCTCCAGCGACAGGTGGTCAGGTTCGGTGGTGTATGCCCCGCTACAAGAACAGGCGGTCAGGTGTGGCGGGGTGCGTCCCGCCACAGCGACAGGTGGTCAGGTCGGTGGTGTATGCCCCGCTACAAGAACAGGTGGTCAGGTTCGGTGGTGTATGCCCCGCTACAAGAACAGGTGGTCAGGTGTGGCGGGGTGCGTCCCGCCACAGCGACAAGTGGCCAGGTATGGTGCAGTGTGTCCCGCTGTAGGGACAATGGTGGGTGTGTGTTCCGCTGCAAGGGCAACGGTGGGCAGTGTCCCGCTACAGCTACAGGTGGTCAGGTACGGTGGGGTGACATGGTGGGGTGTGTCTCGCTACAGCGACGGGTGGTCAAGTTCGGTGCGGAGTGTCCCGCTGCAGAGACAGGTGGTCAGGTTCGGTGGGGAGTGTCCCGCTG
The DNA here is from genome assembly GCA_034440615.1 of Ashinkailepas kermadecensis. Taxonomy (NCBI): domain Eukaryota; kingdom Metazoa; phylum Arthropoda; class Thecostraca; family Neolepadidae; genus Ashinkailepas; species Ashinkailepas kermadecensis. The sequence goes on along the minus strand of JAOTOM010004323.1, from coordinate 84,488 downwards.
CAGGAACAGGTGATCATGTACTGTGGGGAATGTCTCGCTGCAGCGCCAGGTGGCCAGGTACGGTGGGGAGTGTCTCGCCGCAGCGCCAGGTGGCCAGGTACGGTGGGGAGTGTCCCGCTACAGCGACAGGTGGTCAGGTACGGTGGGGAGTGTCCCGCTGCAGGGACAGGTGATCAAGTACGGTGGGGAATGTCTCACTGCAGCGCCAGGTGGCCAGGTACGGTGGGGAGTGTCCCGCTGCAGGGACAGGTGATCAAGTACGGTGGGGAGTGTCTCGCTGCAGCGCCAGGTGGCCAGGTACGGTGGATGTGTCTCGCTCCAGTGACAGGTGGCTAGGTACAGTGGGGAGTGTCCCGCTGACGGTAATGAGACAGTGAGCAGCGGGAGGCCGCCGAGGACACACCCTCACCGTCCAGCTGTGCACAAGGTGTCAGCATTCGAACGACGCCGGGTGCAGCGGCAAGCAGAGAGCCGCCCTCTGGGGCCGCACGGCGCCGGACAGTGGCTGGCCGCTGACCGCCGGACAGTGGTTGGCCGCTGACCGCCGGACAGTGGTTGCCCGCTGACCGCCGGACAGTGGTTGGCCGCTGACCGCCGGACAGTGGTTGGCCGCTGACCGCCGGACAGTGGTTGGCCGCTGACCGCCGGACAGTGGTTGGCCGCTGACCGCCGGACAGTGGCTGGCCGCTGACCGCCGGACAGTGGCTGGCCGCTGACCGCCGGACAGTGGCTGGCCGCTGACCGCGGACAGTGGCTGGCCGCTGACCGCCGGACAGTGGCTGGCCGCTGACCGCCGGACAGTGGTGCTGAGCCGCTGACCGCCGGACAGTGGCTGGCCGCTGACCGCCGGACAGTGGTTGGCCGCTGACCACCGGACAGTGGTTGGCCGCTCCGGACAGTGGTTGGCCGCTGGCCGCCGGACAGTGGTTGACCTCTGACCACCGAATAGTGGTTGGCCGCTGACCGCCGGGCAGTGGTTGGCCGCTGACCGCCGGACAGTGGTTGGCCGCTGACCACCAGACAGCGGTTGGCCGCTGACCGCCGGACAGTGGTTGGCCGCTGACCACCGGACAGTGGTTGGCCGCTGACCGCCGGACAGTGGTTGGCCGCTGACCACCGGACTGTGGTTGGCCGCTCCGGACAGTGGTTGGCCGCTGACCGCCGGACAGTGGTTGGCCACTCCGGACAGTGGTTGGCCGCTGACCGCCGGACAGTGGTTGGCCGCTCCGGACAGTGGTTGGCCGCTGACCGCCGGACAGTGGTTGGCCACTCCGGACAGTGGTTGGCCGCTGACCGCCGGACAGTGGTTGGCCGCTCCGGACAGTGGTTGGCCGCTGACCGCCGGACAGCCGGCAATACACCAACACGCGCGTACGTACGCACAAAAAGACGCTCACGTGCTCGTACGCACTCACAATAGTTCCATAGTGGGCGAACAATTGGTCGCGAGCAATATTCATGTGATGTGCGGATAGCACGGTCAAGCGGATCCGTGGCAGTATTTACTGGTGGGGTAAAAATATGACGGGAGGACGTCAGCCCTGAAGCAGCTTCGAAGGTGCCCTTGGAGGAACTTTAGAATCTTTGTGAAGCAACAGCTTCACTGTTCTGAACATCAAGGCAGAAAAGGATACGCCTCCCCATCCCCACAAACCATGAAAACAAACGCCATATATATATATATATATACGTGTGTGGGTATCTGGGATCCTCGTTAACTATCACCCTACCAGAGCACCGAGAGCATCATTCTAACAGCAAACCCCCACACCGACACGGCTGGCTGGCAGCTGTCCTCAGCAGACCCCCACACCGACACGGCTGGCTGGCAGCTGTCCTCAGCAGACCCCCACACCGACACGGCTGGCTGCCAGCTGTCTCAGCAACCCCCACACCGACACCTGGCTGGCAGCTGTCCTCAGCAGATCCCCACACCGGCACGCTGGCCCGCAGCACCGACACGGCTGGCTGGCAGCTGTCCTCAGCAGATCCCCACACCGGCACGGCTGGCTCGCAGCTGTCCTCAGCAGACCCCCACACCGACACGGCTGGCTGCCAGCTGTCTCAGCAGACCCTCACACCGACACGGCTGGCTGGCAGCTGTCCTCAGCAGATCCCCACACCGGCACGGCTGGCTCGCAGCTGTCCTCAGCAGACCCCCACACCGGCACGGCTGGCTGGCAGCTGTCCTCAGCAGACCCCTATACCGACACGGCTGGCTGGCAGCTGTACTCAGCAGACCCCACACCGACACGGCTGGCTGGCAGCTGTCCTCAGCAGACCCCCACACCGACACGGCTGGCTGGCAGCTGTCCTCAGCAGACCCCCCCCCCCCACATGGACACGGCTGGCTGACAGCTGTCATCAGCAGACCCCACACCGACACGGCTGGCTGGCAGCTGTCCTCAGCAGACCCCCACACCGACACGGCTGGCTGGCAGCTGTCCGCAGCAGACCCCCCCCCTCACATCGACACGGCCACGCCCCGAGACAGCAGCACGTGTGGCCACGGCCAGACGTGACGGCCGGCTCCCAGTTCACACCTGCACATCACGACCATCGGCTCAGTACAGCACCGGGCCTGGCCAGCTGCCTGCCCCAGCCGTCCAACCATCAAACACCAGCAGTCTGGCACTGGGCCTGACCAGTTCCCTGCCCCAACCAGCCAACCAGCCAACCTACCAACACCAGTAGTCTGTCACTGGGCCTGACCAGCTCCCTGCCCCAACCAGCCAACCAGCCAACCTACCAACACCAGTAGTCTGTCACGCCACCCCCTGCCCCAACCAACCAACCAGCCAACCTACCAACACCAGTAGTCTGTCACTGGGCCTGACCAGCTCCCTGTCCCAGCCGTCCAACCATCAAACACCAGCAGTCTGGCACTGGGCCTGACCAGTTCCCTGCCCCAACCAGCCAACCAGCCAACCTACCAACACCAGTAGTCTGTCACCGGGCCTGACCAGCTCCCTGTCCCAGCCGTCCAACCATCAAACACCAGCAGTCTGGCACTGGGCCTGACCAGCTCCCTGCCCCAACCAGCCAGCCAACCAGCCAACCCGCCAACACCAGTAGTCTGTCACTGGGCCTGACCAGTTCCCTGTCCCAAACATCCAACCATCCAACCAGCCAACACCAGCGGTCCGCCACCGGGGCAGCCTGGTTCCGATCCTCACCCTCTTCGAGTTAACATTAATGCACAATAATCAATCAATTTCCTGCCCGGGCTTGTCGGCCGGAATAATGGCAATGCTGTTTGTCATTCCCCGGGACTGAATAGCTCGTTGTTGTTCCTTTAATGCACATGGTCCACGAGAGCCGGATGTTTGGAGACGCTGGCGCGCATTCCGCCACAGCTCATCCCCGTGCCGACCATCAGCCGGGCGGGAGGACCATCAGCACCATCAGCAGGAACAGAACACTCCATAGTGCAATGGTCATTCCTGTCGCAATTATCCCATGCACAGCATACATCACGTAAATAGTTTATTGGTAATAATAATTTGGTTTTCACGACGGCAAATAATCAAGCAATTTGGCCTTGTGATGCAATCATTAATTGCGCCGCGTTGGCAGCCCCGGAGTTGATAGCGCCGGGCAAGTCGATGCCGGGAGTCGGAAGGGGCATTTCTCCTCATTCCGGGGAAGACTGGCGCGCGTGGCGATACTGCGCCCTGGCGCTCTTGGGGCAATATAAGTTTGAGTATCGTTGCGTGCTTGAGTGACTTGAGTTGAGCTGGTGCTGGCAAGTTCGTTGTGGTAGAGGATACACTACTTTGTTTACTTAAAATTAATAGTATGAATGGTGCAATAGCACAGCAAGTGCAGATGAAGCATTCCAGCATTATTATTCCAGTTATTAATCAGCTTGGCGATTCATAGATGTTCACAAACAATACGTCTTACCTGCTGGTATCGTGAACCACCGGTCTGAAGGCACGTTAAATAAACACCGTAAAGAATCTACGATCGGAACTCCAATTCCGTTAATAGCCGTATATTTTGTATTTAAACAGCGGCAGAACTGTTGCTGACAGGACAACAGCTAGATAGTGACCAACCAGTGAAGCCGCACACCGAAATTTTACCCACATTTTAAGCACGATACGTGTGAGAGTTGGTCTGGAGCAATGCCCATAACACAGGCACAATACCGTGGCGGTGATCTTGAGGACGCCAAAAGTCTCGAAACAGGAAGAGCCTACCGACAAACGAGAAACCCTCACCTTTGTCGGTGTAGGGATCGGTTATTGTGGCTGCGGGCGCACCTACTACGAACCGTGATAGCACATCATGTTAGTGCCCTATTTGAAAGCCCCCCTCCTCTACCTACGCCAGTGTCGCAAGAGCACCAACGCTCTTGGTTAACTTTAGATTAATAGCCTGCTGCTGGTCCCAGTCAGACCACTCTCCACTCCATCGCCAGCCAACTGCTACCCGGGCCAACGCAGCACACCAGCGCCACACGACCGTTAACTGCAAGCACACCCTGGAGCCTCAATAATCTGCCAATCACTGATATTCACACCAAACGTCATGGCATCGTTGTGGCCTTAGTGGGAGAAATGATTGCGTAATTAGATTAGCAGTTACCAGCGTACAAAGTGTCGGTTGGCACGGTGGGTAGACAGGGCTTGTCATCATGCGCTGTAATCAACGGTAGCTGTATTCAAAAGGCGTACCTCCAAGTTCCACCACAGTGGGACGAGCATGTTCAGAGTTGAACCTAGCTGCACGAGATAATCGATGCAGTAGCAGAGGCCGTGGGGATAAGATACCCGGATTGCGGAGTTGCGACCTGAGAGAGCGAACAGCCCCCGCCTGGACCTGCACCTGATTCTCACTCCGCAGTGGCTCATAAGGTAGTGTACATCGGAGAAGAGAGGTAGGGGAGAGACAGAAGGGACAGGGGAAGGAGACAGGAGGGAGACAGGATGGAGAGCGAACAGCCCCCGCCTGCACCTGCACCTGATTCTCACTCCGCAGTGGCTCATAACGAAGTGTACATCGGAGAAGAGAGGTAGGGGAGAGACAGAAGGGACAGGGGAAGGAGACAGGAGGGAGACAGGATGTGTACATCGGAGAAGAGAGGTAGGGGAGAGACAGAAGGGACAGGGGAAGGAGACAGCAGGGAGACAGGATGGAGACAGAGGGAATAGGAAGGAGGAAGGAGGGACACAGGAGGGAGAGAGGAAGGAGGAAAGAGGGAGGGAGGAGGGAGAGACAGCAGGGACACGGGAGGGAGGGAGGAGGGATATAGGAGGGAGGAAGGCGGGACACAGGAGGGAGGAAGGAATGAGGCAGGAGGGAGGGAGACAGGAGGGACACAGGAGGAGGGCACGAGGGAGGGAGGCAAGGGATCAGGTAGGACCACGACCACCCGCCGTCCTGTTTATCACGCTCGCCCCGACCCACCAATCCCCGGAATGTGGACGGCGCATACCTCACCGTCCGGCCGCGCATCCATCCCATTCGCTCCATCGTCACAGTCCATTTACAATGCAACTGAACACCTCTATTTGACAGCCAGCACGGCCTGCACGCATCCTACCACTGTCCTTAGCAGGCACCCACACCGACACGGCTGGCTGCCGGCTGTCCTCAGACCATTGCCTAACCATGTAGGCAACCAAAAGACAACACAGGGAAGTGTGCCAACCAACTTCTAAAGGACGGAAGCTTCTTCCGAAGTAGATTTATCTGAGCAATTGTGTTGCAAACGGATAATTAATAATTCATATTACGACGCAGGGCACCATGGTCACATAAAAGTTACGAACACTGTCTTGAAACGCCTGAACTAAAGGGTAGTGATGATAATCGAGGCGCAGTCCAGAGCAAAGCCAGAGCGACTTCGCTTCGAACCGATTTACATTATGAATTCTTAAACCCATACAAGCCGATGTTCAATCGCCGCACCAAAAAAAGAAACTAATATGGGTTCGTGTTCAAGCTCGTGAAATAAAGTACGTCCTGCAAGCGCGGAAAATGCCATCAATTCCTTGACAATAATAATCACGTCGACGCAAAACTTGCAAATAAAGATCATCCTGGATTATTTCTTGATGTGAAATGGCCCTGTTGTGCTTCATCATGGCGACAGTTAACGCTCCTATATTTATCTACAGCGGGGTGGCGCTTACGTGCTTATTCTGCTGCAACTAATGCATAAACAGGTCCTTGAGTCTGTAAGGTAAGGTGTGCAATAAACGTGTTCCATGCTCTTATTGCAGTCTCACCTCACCATCCTGACGCATTCCTCCCACACACTGGTGCATAACCGGTTTTGATTGCTATGCAACTTTATGATCCAGGGGCGACTCCGAAAGAAAACCAGGTCCAGCTAAAAGGCACTTTGTTCATACAGCCAACAATTTCAAGAAACTTAATTAATGTATGGAGCGCAAAACAGACACAAATAGAGTTATATGCGACATTAATTATGGACATGATGCTCTGACCGGGTATTTACAATGTGTATATTATTCAATCGTGCGTTATATATGCTCTCTGGTAGACCCATTGCTTTCCGTCTTCTTATTCGGTTGCTATTCCTAACTTACGGACTTCCATGGCAACTGCCGTGACGCCTTCCACCACATGCCAGCCCACGCCTGCACCTGCACAGCGCAGGAACAAGAGCACCGCCTGCAGATGCAGCCGCGATAGAGCATGTCACAACACCGGCGTAATCAAGAGATACGACAGCGGAGGCCGTCTGGCCGGCCGCCGGCGTGTAACCGCAGACGTCCCCGCCGTCAAATCGCCGTGCACCGTAATCAGAGATACTTCCAGACGACTGATGCCATCGCACCGACCGGCCGCGCCGGCCACCTCACCTTGTCCGAGTAGACGGCCAGACTGGACATGGGGTTGACGATGAGGGTGCTGGCGCCGGCCGACGTGTGGATCAGGTTGCTGCCGTAGCGCTGGCGCAGCGTGTGCAGCACCGACGACTCGTTCAGCCGCCGCAGCTGCGACAGCTCCTCGGTCTGGTCGAACTGCGGCGGGTTCGCCTGCCGAGACGTCGCGTCACGTCACGACACATCGCGTCGCGTCGCGTCACGTCACGTCACGTCACGGCTCGTCACACCACACCACGATACGTCGCGTCACGTCACGACACGTCGCGTCACGTCACGTCACGTCACGGCTCGTCACACCACACCGCGATACGTCGCGTCACGTCACGACACGTCGCGTCACGTCACGTCACGTCACGGCTCGTCACACCACACCACGATACGTCGCGTCACGTCACGACACGTCGCGTCGCGTCACGTCACGTCACGGCTCGTCACACCACACCACGAAACGTCGCGTCACGTCACGACACGTCAAGTCGCGTCACGTCGAGCTCGTGGCGCAAGGTGTGCCGCCGCGCCTAATACGCCGGGCAGGACGGCAGCCAGACCGTGTCGTGGAGAGGCTGAATATGTGTTAGGGCACAGTAACGTCCCTGGGTAGCTTAGGGACGCGATATCTCAATACGATAGGCTTACCTGCGATTGCGTGCCACAATGCAGCAAATCACAGTATATCGGCTGCGTCGTACCACAACTAGTCATCAGCTATACCACACCACAACAGGTCACAGTATATCGGCTGCGTCACATCACAACTGGTCACATCATCTGTGCCACACCTCAACAGATCAAAGTATGTCAGCTGTGCCACACCACAACAAGTCACGGTATGTCAGCTATGTCACACCACAACAGGTCATCATAGCTGTGCCACACCACAACATGTCACAGTTTGTCAGCTGTGCTAAACTACAACAGGTCACAGTATGTTAGCTGTACAACACCACAGCATGTGACGATCTGTCACATGTGCTGCACCACAACATGTCGCAGTCTGTCAGCTGTGTCACACCACAACACGTCACAGTATGTCACCTATGCTACACTACAACACGTCACAGTATGTTAGCTGTATAACACCACAGCATGTGACGATCTGTCAATGTGCTGCACCACAACAGGTCGCAGTCCGTCAGCTGTGTCACACCACAACACGTCACAGTATGTCACCTATGCTACACTACAACACGTCACAGTATGTTAGCTGTACAACACCACAGCATGTGACGATCTGTCACATGTGCTGCACCACAACAGGTCGCAGTCCGTCAGCTGTGTCGCACCACAACACGTCACAGTATGTCACCTATGCTACACTACAACACGTCACAGTATGTTAGCTGTATAACACCACAGCATGTGACGATCTGTCACATGTGCTGCACCACAACAGGTCACAGTCCGTCAGCTGTGTCACACCACAACACGTCACAGTATGTCACCTATGCTACACTACAACACGTCACAGTATGTTAGCTGTATAACACCACAGCATGTGACGATCTGTCACATGTGCTGCACCACAACAGGTCACAGTCCGTCAGCTGTGTCACACCACAACACGTCACAGTATGTCATCTATGCTACACTACAACACGTCACAATATGTTACCTGTACTACACCACAACAGGTCACAGTCCTTCAGCTGTGCCACACCTCAACAGGTCACAGTGTGTCAGTTGTGCCGCACAACCGGCCCGACACGTGCCAGCCGACGCTGTGTGACGAGCCGCGTCACTGACACGGCAGCTAATGGCTCTGTGTGACGAGCCGCGTCACTGACACGGCAGCTAATGGCTGTGTGACGAGCCGCGTCACTGACACGGCACACCCGGCAGCTAATGGCTCTGTGTGACGAGCCGCGTCACTGACACGGCACACCCGGCAGCTAATGGCTCTGTGTGACGAGCCGCGTCACTGACACGGCACACCCGGCAGCTAATAGCTCTGTGTGACGAACCGCGTCACTGACACGACACACCCGGCAGCTAATGGCTCTGTGTGACGAGCCGCGTCACTGACACGACACACCCGGCAGCTAATGGCTATGTGTGACGAGCCGCGTCACTGACACGGCACACCTGGCAGCTAATGGCTCTGTGTGACGAGCCGCGTCACTGACACGGCACACCCGGCAGCTAATGGCTCTGCGTGACGAGCCGCGTCACTGACACGGCAGCTAATGGCTCTGTGTGACGAGCCGCGTCACTGACACGGCACACCCGGCAGCTGATGGCTCTGTGTGACGAGCCGCGTCACTGACACGGCACACCCGGCAGCTAATGGCTCTGTGTGACGAGCCGCGTCACTGACACGGCACACCCGGCAGCTAATGGCTCTGTGTGACGAGCCGCGTCACTGACACGGCAGCTAATGGCTCTGTGTGACGAGCCGCGTCACTGACACGGCACACCCGGCAGCTAATGGCTCTGTGTGACGAGCCGCGTCACTGACACGGCACACCCGGCAGCTAATGGCTCTGTGTGACGAGCCGCGTCACTGACACGGCAGCTAATGGCTGTGTGTGACGAGCCGCGTCACTGACACGGCAGCTAATGGCTCTGTGTGACGAGCCGCGTCACTGACACGGCAGCTAATGGCTGTGTGTGACGAGCCGCGTCACTGACACGGCACACCCGGCAGCTAATGGCTCTGTGTGACGAGCCGCGTCACTGACACGGCACACCCGGCAGCTAATGGCTCTGTGTGACGAGCCGCGTCACTGACACGGCACACCCGGCAGCTAATGGCTCTGTGTGACGAGCCGCGTCACTGACACGGCACACCCGGCAGCTAATGGCTCTGTGTGACGAGCCGCGTCACTGACACGGCACACCCGGCAGCTAATGGCTCTGTGTGACGAGACGCGTCACTGATACGGCACACCCGGCAGCTAATGGCTCTGTGTGACGAGCCGCGTCACTGACACGGCACACCCGGCAGCTAATGGCTCTGTGTGACGAGCCGCGTCACTGACACGGCACACCCGGCAGCTAATGGCTCTGTGTGACGAGCCGCGTCACTGACACGGCAGCTAATGGCTGTGTGACGAGCCGCGTCACTGACACGGCACACCCGGCAGCTAATGGCTGTGTGTGACGAGCCGCGTCACTGACACGGCACACCCGGCAGCTAATGGCGCTGCCGACCACCCGGCCAGCCGGCCAACCCGACTGACGGGCGGCCGGCCGGTTTGCCAGACAGGACCATCTCACAAGTTAATGTCTACGCTATCGAGACTGGTGCTACACCATCGAGGCTGGTGATACACCATTGATACTGGTGCTACACCATCGAGGCTGGTGATACACCATCGAGACTGGTGCTACACCATCGAGACTGGTGCTACACCATCGAGGCTGGTGATACACCATTGATACTGGTGCTACACCATCGAGGCTGGTGATACACCATCGAGACTGGTGCTACACCATCGAGACTGGTGGGAAGTGATCCCGTCAGCCCGACTCGCAAACCGGCCATCCGGATGTCAAATGCTCACCCGTCGTAAGCTGGGTTTGTTAAAGCCTACCGACAAATGTAACAAGTGGCGTTATACACATTCCAACGCAACGCTCTGCTCGTCGCCTGCTGCCACCTTCAGCTATACACGTAGAGCGGGCCCCCGACAGCCGCCGGGACAGCCGGCACCTGGCCCACCTTCTCGATGTCATCCTCGTCGACGTCGATGACCTCGCCGCTGTCCTGGAGCCGTATTCGGAGTCGGCCGTCGGCCGGCGCGGCAGAGTCGGCAGGAGCGCTCTGCAGCCGCGCCGCCGAGAAGCCGTCCTTGTGCACCAGCCACACCTGCTCGGCCTGCAGCCAGGCCGCCTCCGACGCCAGCTGGTCATCGGTCTTCGCCTGGGGACAGCCGGTCAGGTCAGGTCAGGTCAGGTTAGGTCACAGCAGGTCACGTCCCCCTGGTGTGAACAAGTCAGAGCTGAAGCACAAGGCCAACATACAGAAGATCCGAGACGTGCATCCGAGCACCGCTAGAGTCGTGCTGGCCGGCACATCAAATACGGCGCAGATCGAAACAACACACCAAAACAGCCACCGGACACCGATGGCATCGGAAACAGCCCGGGCACACTCGGCCCAGCGCCGAGACGCGTCACGCTCGGTGAGGACACCGTCCGCTTCGACGCAGTCGCGGGCGTGCCCCCGCCGATTACCATACGCCTTCCCGTCTCTTTCACACCAGCCGAAAACCATTTAAGCCAATCACCATGAAAATGTCTCGCTTCACACCCTTCGATAAGCGAGCCGGCCACGCCCCGGCCGCTGACTGATTTCGGGCCGTGCCGCTGCCGAAGCGGGCGTACTTGACAGCTGAATAGCGGACGGCCACGCCAGCCACGCCAGCACGCCGCAAACGTCACAAACGTGCCATCAATTAGTCCGACCGGCGTGCAGGCACAAAATAGCAATGCCGATCGCAATCGGTCTGACAAGCATAGAGTGCTGCCGGCGCTGCATGCGAGCCAGTGTCGTGGGCAGACCGGACCGGACCGGCCGGCCGGCGGCAGGCCCCTTCCGGTCGCCGGCCGCCGAGGGCCGAGGGCCGAGGGCCGAGGGCCGCTGGCACGTGAGCACGTGAGCACGTCAGGGCACGTCAGGCAGCCGGGTGGTGCTGTCGGGCCTGGACGGCTGACGCTGGCCGCCAACACTCACAATGATAGTGTGGTCAGCCTGCAATCCCCCCCCCCCGGAAATGCCACAGCATATCCGCCCCGTGTCCACCTGGACACGCTTCCGCCTCCGCATTAACACATCTGCTGCCGCTGTGTAAACAAGCCACCAACCTCTGTGTGTATGCGTAGACCTTATCAGTGTACACAAATGCCGTCTCTGTGCAGATGTGTACATGGTGGTTCTGTGTAGATACTAGATACGCATATTGGCTCTGCACGGACCAAGCTCCCGTCTACTAAGATATATCCTTTGATCTTCGTGCGGACCTCTGTCCCATCCTGTGCTGGTCGGGGACACCGTATGCAGGCAAGGCGTGCCGCTGTTCGACCGATGGCGTAGCGACCGGCAACCGTCAGTGCTGATGGCAGCTGTCTTTTCCTAACACTGCCGCACATCGTCCGGGTGTTTGTCGTCGGTGGCCAGACGATGGTCGGACGATGGTCGGACGATGGTCAGACGGTGGCCAGACGGTGGCCAGACGGTGGCCAGACGGTGGCCAGACGGTGGCCAGACGGTGGCCAGATGGTGGCCAGAAGGTGGCCAGACGATGGTCAGACGATATTCAGACGGTGGCCAGACGGTGGCCAGACGGTGGCTAGACGATATTCAGACGGTGGCCAGAAGGTGGTCAGACGGTGGCCAGACGACCGCTGTGTTTGTCATCAGTGATCGCCAGTCTCACCGTCAGATCGGGCCTCACAGCCGACCTGCCGATCCCCACAAGCGAGCATCACAGCCGACCTGCCAAGCCCCACAGACGGGCCTCACAGCCGACCTGCCGAGCCCCACAGACGGGCCTCACAGCCGACCTGCTGTGCCCCACAAGCGGGCCTCACAGCACGACCTTCCGATCCCCACAGACGGGCCTCACAGCCGACCTACCGATCCCCACAAGCGAGCATCACAGCCGACCTGCCAAGCCCCACAGACGGGCCTCACAGCCGACCTGCCGAGCCCCACAGACGGGCCTCACAGCCGACCTGCCGTGCCCCACAAGCGGGCCTCACAGCCGACCTGCTGAGCCCCACAGACGGGCCTCACAGCCGACCCATCCTGCGCCGTTCCGAAACTGGGTTACGAGCTGCACGTCCGGCCACCGCCAGACGTACGTGTGTACCGGACAGCGGCGCCGCCGGCCAGACACGTACACACAGCCAATCAGCCAGCACATTGCCTAAACGCTCCATCTGATACAGATAAGCGCCGATTTGGCGCAATGGACACACTATCTCGTGATGTAGACCGCCTGAGAATCGCTGTCTACCATCTGCAATGCGACTCGACCTGGTAACGGATCCTCACTGTAAAGCCTCCGCTACCGTCCCGACAGGTGCACATCATATGATTTATCGTAGAGCACACATTGAAAAGAACCAACCACGGGGACCCAAGATCGAGGAACACCTTAATCAAATCATAAAATAGAAACCCATTTCATAACTACCATGCAACGAGCGCTTTGCCTACAATTTCTTTTATTTATTGACCAAGCATACATTTTGTACCAACATGACTACACTACTTATTTAGATTGCAAAACTAACTAACGCTCACACACAGCATACGAATGCGTTTGAAGCTGACTGAGTTAACGGTGTTCAATACTCAATATCATGTTCTTTCCGTTGGCACAGTTACCTAGGAATAAGCACACTGTCGGCTGATTAAGGGTGAATATGATTCAGTATCGCATGGCTTGTCAGGGCATCGAAGCTGAAGGCGAGGGGATAGGGACGGCTCCCCACCTTTGGAAGAGTTCTAAAATTAAGGTTATTACGTGGCGTAAAAATAACGAATTCAATATGATTCTTGCTGCCCCCCCCCGTCCTAACACTGAGATTGCCCTGCGTTATAAATGTAAAGGATACGTACAGAACAGTACCAAGAAGAATACAACAACAAAAAAAGAAGTCAACATACAAACCAGCAATAGGAGGTAATGTCACCCGACGTGCCTGTCACACAAGCAGTTAAGTTGCTTACCGGTATTCATATCGAGTCTTGTTGAGCCGCTAAAGCATTTGACGGAAGAGGAGTCCGGAGATAACCGTAAACTAAACCCGGCTTTGGATATTGGTTATCTCAGCTTAATCATGGGTTGGCATTTCCATGATTTATTTAAACATTCGCAAATGGATTTGAATTTCTCGATTTCGAGTGTTCTCGCCGTTGGCTTGTTGTGCAGGTCCATTTGCGTATGTGTGGTAGCCAGCCGACTGTGCTGCATGTTCTCCCCTGGATAGCTTGTGACATGGTGTGGATATTGAAACGCTGAGCGGGACAACATGTTGATCTTGGTGGATTGTACCTACTGGTGGTACTAAAGCACTGCTCACAAAGACACTATTGTTGACGCCAGTTGTTCTGCGTGTCTTGGTTACTCCCTGCCAACCCAGGGTGTGCCTACTATTGAAGTGTGTGCCTACTATTAGACTTCTTTTGCACTGAATGCACATTTATTGTCAATGGAACGAACAATAGCATCACTAATGAGTTCGACCGTTCTGCTATACCAAATATGTATGAACGCTCCGCTGATAAAGCCAGTCTTCACGTGTGCTTGCTTGTTGGAGGCACGCGTGCAATAGCTATGAATGTATGAGATGCAATGGTTGATTTGTTTCAGTTTTTACGTTCAAATACAGAACACTAGAACCAAGTTTATCATGTACCTAACAGAGACAACATTGACCGTCAACACAACTCAGCATTACCAGATGAACCTGACATGGATCTGACACGTGTCGGCCAGAGGACCCCGCAGGTGTGTGGTGCCGCGGTGTGTCCGGCAGGCCCCACTGTCGGCCAGAGGACCCCACAGGTGTGTGGTGCCGCGGTGTGTCCGGCAGGCCCCACTGTCGGCCAGAGGACCCCACAGGTGTGTGGTGCCGCGGTGTGTCCGGCAGGCCCCACTATCGGCGGCGACACGTGTCGGCCAGAGGACCCCGCAGGTGTGTGGTGCCGCGGTATGTCCGGCAGGCCCCACTGTCGGCGGCGACACGTGTCGGCCAGAGGACCCCGCAGGTGTGTGGTGCCGCGGTGTGTCCGGCAGGCCCCACTATCGGCGGCGACACGTGTCGGCCAGAGGACCCCACAGGTGTGTGGTGCCGCGGTGTGTCCGGCCGGCCCCACTATCGGCGGCGACACGTGTCGGCCAGAGGACCCCACATGTGTGTGGTGCCGCGGTGTGTCCGGCAGGCCCCACTGTCGGCGGCGACACGTGTCGGCCAGAGGACCCCACAGGTGTGTGGTGCCGCGGTGTGTCCGGCAGGCCCCACTGTCGGCCAGGGGACCCCACAGGTGTGTGGTGCCGCGGTGTGTCCGGCAGGCCCGACTATCGGCGGCGACACGTGTCGGCCAGAGGACCCCACAGGTGTGTGGTGCCGCGGGCGACGTGACCTGCGCCGCGCCGCCGATCTGGGCACAGGTCGGCCGGGCGTGACGCCGCCGACTGCGACCTGGCGCACCGCACGCGATGCGCCAGTGATAGCCGCGTACGCGCCACGTTTGGAGCGGAGCGCCACTGGTTCGCCGGCCCGGCTGACGGGTGGCGGGCGACGCAGGCAGCCCCGACCACACGTCGGCCGTGGTGACATCAGCAGGGTAGAAAAAAAATAGACTGTTCCTGGATTCTTGATAACCAAAACATTATCCTCTCCGGAAAATTATTCTCCCATTTTTCTCCATTGGATGTTGAATGATGCTGCTTGACAATAAACTGTTCTGTGATGAAGTGCTCAAGATTCACTGGAGTATGTAAATTGAGATTCTGATAGCGCAAATTTGAAGAAAAACATTCACTCCATATTCAATTACAACTACACATTTCCTCTTGCATTCTAGATTACAACGCACAAATCCAACTCAGGGCACGGGCGAGAGTGTCTCAGCTACATTGGCGGACCCTCGCGGGGTGGATCCACGACATGGATCCACTGTAAGGATCCACTGTGTGGATCCACGACACGACTGCACAGCACCGCAGAATGTCCCACCAATATCCCATTTACCCTAACGCGGCGCATACAGCTCGAGGAAACTCGGGGAACTCATGACATCGCTCTAATCAGCGAGCCCATTTGGAGCCAGGCTCGGCATCTGCGCCAATGATGCATGTAGCACCGCCGTCAACAGGCCGCCGTCAAAACAGGCTGCCAAACTGCCGTCAACCGCCCACTGTACCCTGAATTATCCTATCCAGCTTACCAGTTAGGATAGTTCCCAGTGTACCAGTGAGGATAGTGTCCAGTGTACCAATGAGGATAGCTTCCAGTGTACCAATGCGGTTAGTTTCCGGTGTACCAGTGATAATAATTTCCAGTGTACTGTTTCCAGTTTACCAATGCGAAGAGTTTCCAGTATACCAGTGAGGATAGTTTCCAGTGTACCAGCGAGGATAGTGTCCAGTGTACCAATGAGGATAGCTTCTAGTGTACCAATGCGGTTAGTTTCCGGTGTACCAGTGATAATAATTTCCAGTGTACTGTTTCCAGTTTACCAATGCGAAGAGTTTCCAGTATACCAGTGAGGATAGTTTCCAGTGTACCAGCGAAGATAGTTTCCCGTGTACCAGTGAGGATAGTTTCCTGTGTATCAGTGAGGATAGATTCCAGTGTACCAGTGATGATAGTTTCCCGTGTACCAGTGCGGATAGTTTTCAGTGTACCAGTGTAAAGTGAGGACAGTTTCCCGTGTACCAGTCAGGATAGTTTCCCGTGTACCAGTCAGAATAGTTTCCCGTGTACCAGTGAGGATAATTTTCCGTGTACCAGCACTGGCGGATCTAGCCCACCGGTTTGGGGGGGGGCCAACTTTCGGTTTTCGGCGTCAGCCCCTCCCCTCCCCCTCCCCCAGTGGCGTACCTAGGAATTACATCAGGGGAGGAGTCGAACGGAGTTGGAGGGTGCCCCATCTCCCGCTATTTTTGGTTAAAAGCACCGGATTTCGACCACTATTTGGCAAAGGGGCCCATCTGAAGAAAAAAATAATAATTGACAACATAGTTTCCTGTGTAGGGGCCCCAGCCTACCTCCACCGTTTCTAAGTTACCGGATTTGTGTTCTTGCTTACCAAAACGTTCACGTTCTCGTTCAACGTCTTGTACCACGTCAACGTTCATGCACGTGTACACACTGGCGGATCCGATTTTGTCAACTCTTGCTGTAAGCAGAACTTAGAGCATGGAACCCTCGATGTGTGTTATAATCTACTATGCTACCACACTGGCTTACAAACAATTTTTTTATTTATTTAAAATTGGAGCTTCTTTCATCCAGACGTTACTTTTTAACCTCGGCAAAGGTTACTGCATTTTAATTTAGTTGACTTCTGTTGGTTTCGGGGGGACCAAAAGACACCATGGCCCCCCCCCCCCCTTTTAAGCGCTTCGGGGGGCCATGGCCGGAATGGCCCCTCCCTGGATCCGCCAGTGTAAATACATACCTCCTCTTGCTATTCTTCTTGAAAAAAATCTGTCAATGCAGCCTGTCTGTTCATCTTAGCAACCTCAACACCAACATTCGAAACATGCTGCTCAACTGAGCTCAACTGGTCACTGGCACAAAACATCCTGTTCAAATTCCGCTTTCGAAATCTGGCACACTGTGTCCACTTGCCCGTTACTGGCTAAACAAACTTCATGAACCTATCTGACGAAGGAATAATGAAACTGCTGATTTCGTCATCTCTTGCTGTAAGCAGAACTTCAACAGCATATAACCCTCGATATGTCAGAATGTACTATGCTACCATATTGTGCTTCCAAAAAATTATAAAAAAATACCTGTAAAATTGGAGATTATTTCACCCGGAACGCTATTTTTTACCCTCAGCAAAGGTTACTGCATTTTAATTCAGTTTATTTTCGTTGGTTTGGGGGGGCCAAAAGATACTATGCCCCCCCCCCCCTTTGAAGCGCTTGGGGGAGGCCATGGCCGGAATGCCCCCCCCCCCCCTGGATCCGCCAGTGTGTACCAGTGAGGATAGTTTCCAGTGTACCAGTGATGATAGTTTTCCGTGTACCAGTGATGATAGTTTCCAGTGTACAGTGAGGATAGTTTCCCGTATGCCAGTGAGGATAGTTTCCCGTGTACCAGTGAGAACAGTTTCCCGTGTACCAGTGATGATAGTTTCCCGTGTACCAGTGATGATAGTTTCCCGTGTACCAGTGAGAACAGTTTCCCGTGTACCGGTGATGATAGTTTCCCGTGTACCAGTGAGAACAGTTTCCCGTGTACCAGTCAGGATAGTCCACAGCCGGGCATTGCCAGCAGAGCGGCAGCAGAGCCGCCGAGGTCTGACGCTGGAGGCAGGGTGGTCGGCCGGGTATCGCCACATCATCTACGGGGCGCTGCACGATCAAGACAATACGCGGCTCGCTCACAGGTTACGATAGAGCTACCGGAGAGAGGTCGCTGACCTGGCCCGCCGGCCACGCCCCACAACTCACGGAGGTCGGCCGGCGACGGCAGTACACCGGTACAGCCGGTCATCAGAGCGGTATCTGCGGCAGCCGCCGGACACACCTGGCGTCTGGCCGCGCCCAGCGGTGAGCGGGGCACAACGCTGCAGGAGGTACACCGGTACAGCCGGTCATCAGAGCGGTATCGCGGCAGCCGCCGGACACACCTGGCGTCTGGCCGCGCCCAGCGGTGAGCGGGCACAACGCTGCAGGAGGTACACCGGTACAGCCGGTCATCAGAGCGGTATCTGCGGCAGCCGCCGGACACACCTGGCGTCTGGCCGCGCCCAGCGGTGAGCGGGGCACAACGCTGCAGGAGGTACACCGGTACGCCCCGTCATCAGAGCGGTATCTGCGGCAGCCGCCGGACACACCTCGCGTCTGGCCGCGCCCAGAGGTGACCGGGGCACAACGCTGCAGGAGGTACCGCGCACGGCAAGATTAGAAGAAAAACGCTCTGCGTTCAACTCCCGGCCTCCATCCGGATATTTATACGAAACTAAATTCACATATACGAAAACCACCAACTAGTTTGAGAACCTGAGACGCAAAGGCCGCCAGGTCGACTCGCCTGGCTATGCAAACTGTCACATCAGGTCACGTTCAGCCACAAGTCGACCGGACCCGACCCCACCTCGACTCGGCCAGACTCCACCTCGACTCGGCCAGACCCCACCTCGACTCGGCCAGACCGGACATCGACTCGGCCAGACCCGACTTCGACTCAGCCAGACCCGACCTCGACTCAGCCAGACCCGACCTCGACTTGGCCAGACCCGACCTCGAGTCGGCCAGACCCGACATCGACGCGGCCAGACCCAACATCGACTCGGCCAAGCCCGACCTCGACGCGGCCAGACCCGACATCGACTCGGCGTCGCCTCGGCCAAATCCGACCTCGGCTCGGCCAGACCTGACATCGACTCGGCCAAGTGCGACCTCGACGCGGCCAGATTCACATCGTCTCGCCGTCGACTCGGCCAAACCCGACTTCGGCTCGGCCAGACCTGACCTCGGCTCGGCCAGACCTGACCTCGGCTCGGCCAGACCTGACCTCGGCTCGGCCAGACCTGACCTCGGCTCGGCCAGACCTGACCTCGACGCGGCCAGATTGGCATCGTCTCGGCCAAGCCCAACCTTGACTCGGCCAGACTCGCAACGTCTCGGCGTCGACTTGTGCCGGCTCGACCTCGCCTCGTCCCGGCTCGACCTCGCCTCGTCCCGGCTCGGTCGCACCCTGTGACAAATGGTCGGCGAGTCGGCGACACGCCGCCGGGTCGAGGCAGCGCCGTCCGGCCGACAGCCGGCCCTTATGCAACGCCAATACGGCCATATTTCACCGCCCACGGAGCGGGCCATAGCTCATGCCCGCCACGCTAACGGTCATTTGTCGCCCGACGACGGCGCGAGAGAGCCGACACACAGTCACGATCCGCACGTGGGCCGAAGCACGACCAACATTACAGGGAACACGCTCAGGACCAGACCAAAAACATCCAGACCTTAAAAATCCACCCGGACACGACCACCATGCGATCGAGATCTGACAGGCGGCTAAACGGTGACAAATACAGCCGCCCCAACGACAAGAACCTGAACAAGATTCCCACTGTCACAAATAGCTTCACAGCCAGCAGCTTCTGCCGCAAACATTGCATTGTGGCCGGAAGGGCGGTAAGTATTTGACCGATGCACGTCAGGATACCAGGTGGACATGGGACAGGACAGGATAGGACAGGACAGAGATTGAGACAGAGACGGGGACCTCGACAGGACAGGACATGGGATGGGATGGGATGGGATGGGACAGGACACGGCATGACGGGACAGGACAGGACGGGACAGAGCAGGACAGAACAGGACAGGACAGGACAGGACAGGACAGGACAGGACAGAGCAGGACAGAGCAGGACAGGACATGGGATGGAACATGACAGGGCAGAAGAGTACAGGACACGACACGACAGATATAGAAACGGAGAGAGGGTTCTGGACAGGACGGAGCGGGACAGGACAGGACAGGGCAGGGCAGAAACACGGTTATTTGGGACAGAGGAGGACTTAGTGTGTGAGCGGAAGACTTAAGCGTTTGTATCAGGAAAGGAAGTAAGGATGGAATGGAGCAATTCTAGGCATGCCGTCAGCTGTACCTTAAGCTAAGAATTTGATATGCATCGCTCGCATAGGCTGGTGAATGAGTGAATGTATCCAAGAGTCTTAGAGCTGAGGTTCAATTCCTGTTCCAGTTACATACCATTTTACCGGGAATCGGTCATTTGCACATGTATCTGTGATTCCCACATGCACGATGTGATCCAACAAGGAGATACGACAGAAATTTGAATGGGCCCCGAAGCGCATATCGTAAATTTGTGTTTTTGAAGGGACAAATTGTCTTAGGTGGGTGCTCAAAGAAAATAGTACTCTTCGACTTTGATAGATGTTGCCAGAAACTACGACCCTAAATGCCACTATATTACCATTAATTATTTTGGTAGGTACCAAGAGGTTTTATTTATTCACTCATTTAATTGTTTCAACCACCAATAGGTGCGACCATCTATGTGATCTTACGAAGAAAAAGAAGAGCAAAAAAGCAACCACCTTCATGGCCAGAGTGGTAGATAATTGTGTCGCATCATGCAAACGGCCGTGATAAATGCAAATATTGAGGATTAGCTAAATATCTTCTTCACTACACTGTGGATAAAAAGACATTCTTCGAAGTCAAATGTCAATGTCAGGAAATAGGTGCCCCTGATACCCATCGCTCGTTCGGTCGGGAACCAAGATGAGAGCAGGACCCCACAGATTTGCCGAAATACTTGTGCAGAAAGTCTTCGGAACTGGATGAATGAAAAAACAGTTCGTCATGCTCCGCATTAATGACGTGAAGGTAGCTGACAGACCACATCAGTGACGGCTATTTTTGCACGACAGCCACTGTTCGGGAAGACATTTCCAAGAAGAGGAAGCGGGCCTTAACCTATCTGCCCTGCGTGTGCCATCTGCCTTTCAACCGGTACCCAACGGCGGAGAACTTCCTATTCCGAAACCACCAATATCATTTTCCCTGAAATATGAGAATAAAAACGATGAGGAAGTCGTTCGAGCTTGTGAAACAGGTGAGCAATCGACTTCGAGATTCTGATTTTGCCACGAACGCTATATCTACTGAGTGGGATAAGGTAATCCAACAGGACTTGACCTTCTATGTCTAGACCTTGTCATAGACCTAGACGTCATCATATCGACCTGCACACAGACAGATCGGCATAGATCTGAAGAGTACGAAAATTGATGAGCTCAAGGTTGGAACCTGGAATCTTCTTGATGAATGCGTGACGGCGACTATTCCACGACCACCAGAATGATATTTGTTCCATTTTTAGGATGGAAGGTAGTCTCGTTGTCTGTAATGATGTAGATTGTCTGACGGCAGCCGTCAGTATTGATCATAATCCCGATGATTGAAGACTGTTCATGGACTCGTGGAAGCTAAATGTCTAAAGGCTGTTCTGCTGCGTGACGGCTGCGTTGCCTGGCTGTTCTGCTGCGTTGCCATCAATTCCGGTTGGGAATGCAGCGCGCATGAGGAGGGCATGACAATAGGAACCTATTCATCTGCATCGACGACAATAAATATCGATGACAGATTTATGGTGATGTGAAGGTTGTTGAAGGTTGTTGGTAAATTTTATGTGGGTGCGACTTAGCTACACGAAGCTTTATCGTCACTTATGTGAATGTGACAGTCAAGCATGAATTCCCCATTAGAAGGACTGACCCATGTTATATTTATTTAAGCCAGGAGAACGCCGAGAACGTCCGCCTCGTCGAGTCTAGCAAGATCTGTACTACGTCACTGCATATCAAACTAGCTATCATTTGTGAAGGATATGGACACCGACGGGCTGCCGCTGAGGTAGCTTGAAACCCTCAGTCGCAACGAGGCCGTTGGAAGGAGTGCCTCTCCATTCGTGGCAGCCAACGCCGACATCTCCACTGGTAGCAGCCAATGCCGACATCTACACTGGTGGCAGCCAACGCCGACATTTCCACTGGTGGCAGCCAGCGCCAACCTCTCCACTGGTGGCAGCCAACGTTTTGCGAAACATTCAAGCTGATAATTACACGTAACAGCTTGTGGATGATCTGTCGTCGCATGAGAAACCGGGCTGCAATGTCTGTGAAGATGTATTTAATCTACTCCACTTATAATTATTCCCGGCTAACTTTGGCGCAGTGAGTATGGTGAACGCTTCATCAAGACATCGCCATCAGCGAAACGCTACCAGGGTAATATAATATACCCATGCCAGCTGGCTATCGCTGGATGGTCGCCCGAAACATGTCGAGATAACTACCGCTGGACGGTCCCCCGAGACATGATGTCGGGGTCATTACCGCTGGCAGACAACATGTAGACGTGTCGGGGTCATTACCTCTGACAGACAACATGTAGACAACATGTCTGGGTCACTACCGCTGGCAGACATGTCGGGGTCACTACCGCTGACAGACAACATGTAGACAACATGTCGGGGTCATTACCGCTGGCAGACATGTAGACAACATGTCGGGGTCACTACCGCTGGCAGACATGTCGGGGTCACTACCGCTGACAGACAACATGTAGACAACATGTCGGGGTCATTACCGCTGACCGACAACATGTAGACAACATGTTGGGGTCATTGCCGCTGGCAGACAACATGTAGACAACATGTCGGGGTCATTACCGCTGACAGACAACATGTAGACAACGTGTCGGTGTCACTACCGCTGACAAACAACATGTAGACAACGTGTCGGGGTCACTACCGCTGGCAGACAACATGTAGACAACATGTCGGGGTCATTACCGCTGGCAGACAACATGTAAACAACATGTCGGGGTCATTATCGCTGGCAGGCAACATGTAGACAACATGTCTGGGTCACTACCGCTGACAGACAACATGTAGACAACATGTCTGGGTCACTACCGCTGACAGACAACATGTAGACAACATGTCGGGGTCATTACCGCTGGCATACAACATGTAGACAACGTGTCGGGGTCATTACCGCTGGCAGACAACATGTAGACAACATGTCTGGGTCACTACCGCTGGCAGACATGTAGACAACATGTCGGGGTCACTACCGCTGGCAGACAACATGTAGACAACATGTCGGGGTCACTACCGCTGGCAGACATGTAGACAACATGTCGGGGTCACTACCGCTGGCAGACAACATGTAGACAACATGTCGGGGTCACTACCGCTGGCAGACATGTACACAAAACATGTAGACAACATTCGGGGTCACTACCGCTGGCAGACAACATGTAGACAACATGTCGGGGTCATTACCTAGACAACATGTCGGGGTCACTACCGCTGACAGACAACATGTAGACAACATGTCGGGGTCACTACCGCTGGCAGACAACATGTAGACAACATGTCGGGGTCATTACCGCTGGCAGACAACATGTAGACAACGTGTCGGGGTCATTACCGCTGGCAGACAACATGTAGACGTGTCGTGGTAATTACCGCCGACAGACAACATGTAGACAACATGTCGGGGTTACTACCGCTGGCAGACATGTAGACAACATGTCGGGGTCACTACCGCTGACAGACAACATGTAGAAAACATGTCGGGGTCACTACCGCTGACAGACATGTAGACAACATGTCGGGGTCATTACCGCTGGCAGACAACATGTAGGCAACGTGTCGGGGTCATTATCGCTGGCAGACAACATGTAGACAACGTGTCGGTGTCACTACCGCTGACAGACAACATGTAGACAACATGTCAGGGTCATTACCACTGGCAGACAACATGTAGACAACATGTCGGGGTCATTACCGCTGGCAGAAAACATGTAGGCAACGTGTCGTGGTCATTACCGCTGGCAGACAACATGTAGACAACGTGTCGGGGTCACTACCGCTGACAGACAACATGTAGACAACATGTCGGGGTCATTACCGCTGGCAGACAACATGTAGACAACATGTCGGGGTTATTACCAGCGGCATGCGGAGGTGTCACGCCTAATAAGGCAAACCCGTGTTTGCACGATCACCAACTGTGTTGCACTGCTGTACGTGATCTTTGTAATATACATTCGAGACAACTTGGACCAGTGTTGATAAATTATACATCTTCGTACGTGTTTTCCGTATTATATATCTGCGACAACTTTGACCAGTGCCTCGGGTTCGCATTCGTATCCGGCACCTCCAAAATCGCACCTAACAGGAGGTATACCTTCACCTCTCCCTCTCCCAACAAAATTCAGAAATCATTTGCATAGTGCACACCAGACATATAGTATAAGATTTGCCTCAGCATGGATAAATGTCTAGGTGAATCTGCCCGAGAATTTCCATGATTTTTGTCGTGTTCACTGCTCCACATTACCTTAAAAGGAGCCCATTTCGTCTCTGATACACAAACCTAGTCAAACTCCCCTGATCTGTGTAATCAGATCATCGAAGTAGAAACCAATGGGTATTTCATAAACATACTGCTGTTTTAGGGAAGACATGACTTAAGGTAGGTACCATTTCATTACCCGACTTGATGGCCGGGTGTCAGACATCATCTCTTGCCTTCAGACCCACCCGACTCGTAATTATGTGGCCACCAATGGTCTACTGTTGGTAATTCTGTTAAAAAAAGACTAATCATTCCAATTGAATAGTGATTTTACGCAGAATATTGGCTCGGATGCCTTTTAATTGTAGTCATGTCAGGCAGAACTTGTGGAGTTCTATAACCCGCTAACCGACCGTACAAATCCAGCTGAACGGCATCATTTTAGTCCACATTTTACAGTACTGCCAGCGCACTGGTATGACCTGAGTGTCTACAGCCCAGACCACCTCCGTCGTATTGCCGGCGGCACGTGCTGGGGTAAGTTGGTCGATGTAGATCTTGGAAATTTACATCATCAAAACAGAAGTCATTTGGTTTGCCTGATGTGGATATGAGAGAAATTGATGCCGAAATGCAACACCGCAATGGGTCGAGTTTTCCCTCAACTTCACTACGTCCCAGAGGATCGCGAAAACTGATGACTTAAAATGATGGCAAAAAAACAACAAAATATTATAAAATATAAATGATAAGATCTTGGTTCCTAATTTGTATCCCAATATGTGGCCAATGTGTGTCACTTCACTGGCGCCATCTGTTGTTCAGGGAACACAGACGCCAGCTGTGCGGAGTAGGTGCCTCGACAACAACTGCACGGACCACAATGAAAATACCAACGCGCCGTGTAAGTACACGAGCGCATGCTGCGCGCGGTACACCGACGCAAGAGTTATGCTTGAATAAACCTTGACACGGCGGGCGGGACGGGGCCGCCGGCCGCCTGCGCCGCCCGGCCGACTCACGACACGACACAAGTCAATTGCCGGCCAATAATTGGGACCACGTGATTATGGCGCGTGTCCGAGCGAGGGCGGAGCCGAGCCGGAGACAACCACCCGCTCAGCCCGGCACACTTCAGCGGATCCGGCTACCTGATGTGGGTGCGGGGAGGCGCCGTCCTTCTGCTGTAGTGCGGGGAGGCACTGTCCGCCTGCTGTATTGCAGGGACGCCCCATCAGCCTACTGTAGTATAGTACAAGCTTCCCCTGCCTGCTGTAGTGGGGGAGGCACCGTCCAACTGCTGTAATGCGGGGAGGCACCGTCCAACTGCTGTAGTGCGGGGAGGCGCCGTCCTTCTGCTGTAGTGCGGGGAGGCACTGTCCGCCTGCTGTATTGCAGGGAAGCCCCATCAGCCTACTGTTGTATAGTACAAGCTTCCCCTGCCTGCTGTAGTGCGGGGAGGCACCGTCCAACTGCTGTAGTGCGGGGAGGCCCCGTCCGCCTGCTGTAGTACTATGGAAGCTTCCCCCGCCTGCTGTAGTGCGGGGAGGCGCCATCCAACTGTTGTAGTGCGGGGAGGCCCCGCCCAC
Organism: Ashinkailepas kermadecensis; assembly: GCA_034440615.1. NCBI lineage: Eukaryota > Metazoa > Arthropoda > Thecostraca > Neolepadidae > Ashinkailepas > Ashinkailepas kermadecensis. Next base: position 58,493 of record JAOTOM010004323.1, on the reverse strand, counting down.
CTGTTATAGTGTGGTAAAAGCTCTGTCCATCTGTTGTAGTGTGGTGGAGGCCTGTCCTGCTGTAGTGCGGGAGGCCCGTCCGCCTGCTGTAGGCGGTAATGTATGCCCATCCGCCTGCAGCGGATGGTGGAAGCCTTGTCCGCCCATCGTGGAAGACCCAGTGGCCGACCGGACTGCCGCCGCCACACCACCTGGAAATAACGACCGCCGCCTAATGGAGCCCGCGATACCGGCAGATATGAGCGGCACCTTATTGTGAAGCGACGGCCGAGACGATACGGGCAGATATGAGCGGCAGCTTACTGCGAACCGATGGCCGAGACCATACATAGATGACTAGCACCGTCACAAACGGCACCGCATCGGCAGCCCCGGGGTAACCAGGTGAACCAACGACCGAGACCATACGGAGACGACCGGCACAGTCACAAACGGCACCGCACCGGCAGCCCCGGGGTAACCAGGTGAACTGACGGCCGAGACCATACGGAGACGACCGGCACAGTCACAGACGGCACCGCACCGGCAGCCCCGGGGTAACCAGGTGAACTGACGGCCGAGACCATACGGAGACGACCGGCACAGTCACAGACGGCACCGCACCGGCAGCCCCGGGGTAACCAGGTGAACTGACGGCCGAGACCATACGGAGACGACCGGCACAGTCACAGACGGCACCGCACCGGCAGCCCCGGGGTAACCAGGTGAACCAACGACCGAGACTATACGGAGACGACCGGCACAGTCACAGACGGCACCGCACCAGGCAGCCCCGGGGTAACGAGCTGCAGACATGGCTGGTGAACGAGCACAGCTATCTCAAACCAGGCGAGAAAAAAAAACGCGAGCACACAAATATTCAAGAAAACAAGCACACGGCATCCATAAGCACGGGAGGTAACGCTCTGCACAACAGCTGGTGAATGAGCAGTCATTTTTCAAACCGCGCGAAACATGTGAGCAGACAAGTCTTCGGGAAACAACTATGTGCACGCAATGAAGCGTGAATGATCAAGCAAAAGTTGATCCGGAGATGAAAATTTTAAAAAGAATACGTGGCGATACATAAACGAATAGGAACATAAACATGTTAAGGCATGTAACTATCCATCGACGCAATATGATCGGAATACATCTGTAGAAACCAAAATTGTGCGACAGCGGGAAGGTGATAGAAATCTCAACATTATTCGGTAGGGGAAGAATGATATAAATTTTTGCGTTGTGAAACAGGGGAGGAGTGACAGGAATGCGGTGAAAGAAAGACCCGAAAGGACTGCGCGGAGACACCTCGGACAATGTGGGGCGAGCACAACAGACCATCCTAACCCGCCCGGAGACACCTCACAATGTGGGATACGAGCGACAACAGACCAACCTAACCCGCCGGAGACACCTCGGACAATGTGGGGGACACGAGCGACAACAGACCAACCTAACCCGCCCGGAGACACCTCGGACAATGTGGGGATACGAGCACAACAGACCAACCAACACGCCCGGAGACACCTCGGACAATGTGGGGATACGAGCGAGTGCAGACCAACCTAACCCGCCCGGAGACACTTCGGACGATGCAGGGGATACGAGCGAGTGCAGACCAACCTAACCCGCCCGGAGACACCTCGGACAATGTGGGGGACACGAGCGACAACAGACCAACCTAACCCGCCCGGAGACACCTCGGACAATGTGGGGGACACGAGCGACAACAGACCAACCTAACCCGCCCGGAGACACCTCGGACAATGTGGGGGACACGAGCGACAACAGACCATCCTAACCCGCCCGGAGACACCTCGGACAATGTGGGGGACACGAGCGACAACAGACCAACCTAACCCGCCCGGAGACACCTCGGACAATGTGGGGGACACGAGCGACAACAGACCAACCTAACCCGCCCGGAGACGCCCAGATCTACGACGGAAAACGCGTGTGCCTGTCGCCACGTCCTGCGCCGAGCGGCAGTAAATTCCAGCTGAGATGGCATCGCCGGCGCGGCGTGCCTCCATCCAGGTCAAGTTCACGTGTGCGCCGGCACGTGATCGGTCGGCGCCGCCGGTAATGTAATGATCTGTCGGCGCCGCCGGTAAGATATGCGCCGTCGGGCCCGGCTGCCGCACGGCTCGTGACTTTGAGCCAGATGACCCGGCGCACAATGGTCCGCCAGCACCCGCTACTACCCGGCGCCGACGTATCTGGACCGGCCGCATCCACACGCAACAGCAGCGACAACTGGCACCGGCCTCGGGCTCCAGTCAACAAAAACCCGCCCCCGGCTAACGTGTCAGACTGCAAGAGTATTCTGGAAAACGAAAACAGCACTAGAGTAGAAAATGAAAGTACGGCAAAAAAGAAACAGGACCAAACTATGGTTATATCGTGAACATTTAGTGCACCTTAAAATGAATGCTGCTACAACAAAGCTCAATATACCATCTCCTAATTACTCAATGTTTCAATTGAACTGATATTTCGAGTGCAGGAACTGAAAAAGATGGAGTGGAGAAAATGATTCATGATATTGGAAAGTATTAGTAAGAACCTCATTATAAGCTTCCACTCAATGATGAACACCACAGCCAGCTCACGACCGCCAATGATACAGGCGTCAGGACCACAGCCTGCCACGGTACCCGCAGCCACTGATACAGGCGTCCAGACCACAGCCTGCCACGGTACCCGCAGCCACCGATACAGGCGTCCGGACCACAGCCTGCCACGGTACCCGCAGCCACTGATACAGGCGTCCAGACCACAGCCTGCCACGGTACCCGCAGCCACTGATACAGGCGTCCAGGACCATAGCCTGCCACGGTACCCGCAGCCACCAACACAGGCTCCCAGGACCACAGCCTGCCACGGTACCCGCAGCCACTGATACAGGCATCAGGACCACAGCCTGCCACGGTGCCCACAGCCACTGATACAGGTATCCGGACCACAGCCACTGATACAGGTGTCCGGACCACAGCCTGCCACGGTACCCGCAGCCACTGATACAGGCGTCCGGACCACAGCCTGCCACGGTACCCGCAGCCACTGATACAGGTGTCCGGACCACAGCCTGCCACGGTACCCGCAGCCACTGATACAGGTATCCGGACCACAGCCTGTCACGGTACCCGCAGCCACTGATACAGATATCAGGACCACAGCCTGCCACGGTGCCCACAGCCACTGATACAGGCGTCCGGACCACAGCCACTGATACAGGCGTCAGGACCACAGCCTGCCACGGTACCCGCAGCCACCAACACAGTTGTCCGGACCACAGCCTGCCACGGTACCCGCAGCCACTGATACAGGGTATCAGGACCACAGCCTGCCACGGTGCCCACAGCCACTGATACAGGTGTCCGGACCACACCAGCCACTGATACAGGCGTCCAGACCATAGCCTGCCACGGTACCCGCAGCCACCGATACAGGCGTCCGGACCGCAGCCTGCCACGGTACCCACAGCCACTGATACAGGTGTCCGGACCACAGCCACTGATACAGGCGTCCAGACCATAGCCTGCCACGGTACCCGCAGCCACCGATACAGGCGTCCGGACCGCAGCCTGCCACGGTACCCACAGCCACTGATACAGGTGTCCGGACCCTACGCAGCCACCGATACAGGCGTCCGGACCACAGCCTGCCACGGTACCCGCAGCCACCGATACAGGCGTCCAGACCACAGCCTGCCACGGTACCCGCAGCCACCGATACAGGCGTCAGGACCGCAGCCTGCCACGGTACCCGCAGCCACTGATACAGGTGTCCGGACCACAGCCACTGATACAGGCGTCCAGACCATAGCCTGCCACGGTACCCGCAGCCACCGATACAGGCGTCCGGACCGCAGCCTGCCACGGTACCCACAGCCACTGATACAGGTGTCCGGACCACCCGTACCGCAGCCACCGATACAGGCGTCCGGACCACAGCCTGCCACGGTACCCGCAGCCACCGATACAGGCGTCCAGACCACAGCCTGCCACGGTACCCGCAGCCACTGATACAGGTATCCGGACCACAGCCTGTCACGGTACCCGCAGCCACTGATACAGGTATCCGGACCACAGCCTGCCACGGTGCCCACAGCCACTGATACAGGCGTCCGGACCACAGCCTGCCACGGTACCCGCAGCCACTGATACAGGTATCCGGACCACAGCTTGCCCCGGTACCCGCAGCCACTGATACAGGCGTCAGGACCACAGCCTGCCACGGTACCCACAGTCAGCTCACGGCCGCCACTGGTACAGGCGCGTGCTACCATCTGATTGAAAATGGTTTCAACCTACTGGGAAGAACGTATTGATTTCGTGAAATGACTTCCATAATATTCGACACCATTGAATTGGAATTACAACCACCGGTTTCAACATTCTCGATTGCTGGTGTACTTTCGTCACATCGGAGCATTACTGGTGTATTTTCGTCACATCGGAGCAAATAAACATCTGTTATATTTTCAAGTCATTTACACCCTTCCCATTGCTGGATTCTTCGACATCATTACCGGCTTTCACGTACTTGCTTCATACCCGTCGACCTACGAAGAATGAGTTTCACGAAACCGCATGACCACCACTTTGGCCCTGGCCAATGGGTCATGGACACGGCGGCGCTGCCCTCCGGTCACGGCAGCAACCGATGAGCCACCACTGCGAGTCCCCAGGCCTGGCCAGGACCAGCCTCCAGTTGTTCCCGGGACCATGACGATATCCCGAACTATTAGCACGTCCGTGGCGCAAAAGCCCCCTCCCCTCCCATCGCTTGAAGCCCCCACTGAATGCATGTGACCATTACAAGTGTTCCTATTCGTCTAGAAGATTAATATATTTTGGAAGTTCATAGCAACTTCTGAAGTTAAAGGTACGGAATACAGTGGTATCGTTCGCTGGTGTTATCCATTGTAATACATGCCCTTTGAAGAATTTGTATTTTATTTCGGGACAGGCCGCCCAGAATTCGTCAGGATTAAAAATGCAGACATCAACCGGACCTCAGTATTCAATGCTGGATGTAGTTCCAGGTCAAAACACCAAGCAGTTTGGGAAGCAAATAGCGAGATGTAAGCAGCTGCTGCTTTCATCTCCACGTACTATCCTGTAGCTTTGGACGACATTTCGATGATTGAGCAAGTGCAACGAAACGGCAGACCCATCGAATTGATTGATTGATTATTTGGATTTAAGGGCTCGCCGACTACAGGGTCATTTAGCTCCCAACCACCGGGTGTTCTCAGCAGACACACTCGGATGTTCTCGGCAAGCACACCTGGTGTTCCCGGCCACTCCTCCACTGCCGACCTCAGCACACCTGGTGTTCTCCCCCCCCTCCACTGGCCGACGGCTCAGCACACCTGGTGTTCCCGGCCACTCCTCCACTGGCCGACGGCTCAGCAGCGAGGGCCACACAGCCTCGCCGTGTGCAGCACCACGGTGTGTTCTGGCGCACGACGCTCGCGATACAATTTCGGTCCAGGGAGCGCTGATAGCACGACGAAATGGCGCCGAACGTGGGCGCAGACACCGCCGAAGGCCTCACAGCGCATACGTGGTCATCGCTGCCTTCACCAGCAACCGGAAATAACTAGCATAGTTTTGCCTTGGGTTCTATTTCGTTTTCAAACACGTCGGGGAAAAATCAGCAGAGACTCGCATTCTGGAGAGACGTGCATGCCAAACTCTAGAAGACTGCCAGTGGTGAGCAGCGCAGCCTGCGCCCAGCGCGGAGTACAGACCACGTCATCGGCGGCCAAATTTGGCCGGCTCAGACCAGCCATCGCAGCCAACATCCTGTTATGCGGATATGGTTCAATGGGCCATGGTTTGACATGGATGGTTCAAATATGGTTGACACCATGGCTCCAGGACCGAGACGGTCAATTTACCAGCGCCTGGATAGCCATCTTAGCAGCGGGTGTCCAAAGATCACCGGGTGAGACCTCCGTCACGCGCGCTGCGGAAAACGCTCATGGTCCCATATAGGTCGAATGCCTGACCCGACAACGTTGCCTGCCAGCTCCGGCCCACCACCAAGGTCAGATGGTGACCCCACGTCACACTTGCGGAAGTGAATGTGACAATGACAAACGGTGACGAAATAGCGGAATGACGGTTGACTGCGCACGAGACCACCCAATAGCGCTAGCCTAGACCATTGCATCGGTGCCAGCCATCGTGCGGAAATTACATGGTCGTGAGACCATCAAATCAGCATCAGCATCAGCAGTCGTGAGACCATCAAAAGGACCTGTGTCATCGCAAGATTGAGACGGGCGCGTCTCCTCGCGACATTACTTCCCGACGAGCATTACATCACTACTGCACGCCATATTCATCCATATCCTACAGCAAAGCCTTCAGAAACCTTAGGCCACCGCCTCAACTACCGACAGTTTTGACCCATCCACCATAGCCTTGAGGCGAAGTGAAGCGATAAGTAGACGAGAAGAGGCGTGGCAAGACAGGACGATATCAGTTTGGGTGGTGTGGAGCGGGGCGCGACCAACTATCAAAAGACAAAATAACTGAACATGGAACATGGAACGATGGACATGGAACGATACCACAGCAGCCGTCGACCGGTGAAATACAACAATCGTGTCTGTGTCCTGGGCTGGCAGTGATCGTTAACAGTATCGCCAGTGTTGCCGACAAGATTATCACGCGGCTGCCAGGTTAAGCCACGTCTCAGAACCGGGCGACACCGTAACGCGGCCGCATCAGCCGCCGCCGACTGTGGGCGAGAGGCGCCCTCCGACGGCCGGGCGTGCCGACCCAACACCCCTTCGGCGCCGGGGGGTCGGCCGCTTCCGGTGTGACCTGGACTGGGCAGGGCATGCCGGCACACGGGCCGACACAGGGGACTCGTCAGATGGTGTTGGGAGGCGAGGGGACAGTGTGAGCAGGTCAGGGAAGGTTGACAGGCGAGGGGTGAGAGTCGACAGTTGAGAGAGTCAACTACCAGGGCCATTTTCGCCAAGAACTGTGCTTACAGGCAACCTGCAATGATATTATACTAGCCAGATATCGGTCCTCACGAACAGTGGCTGCATCAAAACTTTTTTTTAAGGAAGGTAAAAATGTTCCCAGACGCTACGACGCCAGAGTCGTTATCTTAGTCGTTTATAGCGTACGTAAACAAGCGTCGGAGTCCAGCCGTCCTAAAAGCTGGCATCACAGCGGTTCCAATCGTAAGTAGCATACCAAAGTATGATACACAGTAAGCGGGCCAGAACAACGTGGACATAAAGGTCGGTCACCTCCAGTCAGTGTGCAGCCATGTGTCGCCAAGGTATGTCCTATCCTCAATCGGCAGAGCACACAACTTGCTCCCGTCGCGGGGTTCGGTGTGAGGATCGCCACAGTCCTTGTGCCGGCTTCAGAATCCTCAGCTTACTACAGTTGGAGCTCCAGGCTCGTTGCCATGCCGTCATAATGATATAAATCTCTTGGAGGGAGCGGTAAGCGAACTTCACGGCCATTGCCGATGGCGTGCTTATTGGCTGTCAGCAACTTCATTTTCAGCAAGTCCGACATGGCTGAGAATGCAGCAAAATACGATATTTCCGTCGATGTCAGTTATCGATTTGGCAACCCGTAAGAACCTGCGAAAAAGCCTGTTATCCTGGTTGAAAGATTGAATTGCGGTAAGACTGTTCAGGGATCAGCAAAAACCACGTGCTTTGTGGATTGGTCATCCTAGATAAAATAAAGAGCTCGCAAATGGCGTAGAGTTCGGCAGCAAAAATATACGCGTGCTGAGATAAAAATAAATTGAGGAGGAACGTAAGGGAAGGAGGGACGAAGGAGGGGAGAGGGAGGGACCAAGAGAGACAGTGCGAGAAAGAGCAACAGGGAGACAGGCGGGGAGAGAGAGGGGCAGGGAGAGAGCGAGAGGGTAGAGGTAGAGGGTTAGTTAGTTAGTTATTTGGGCTTTAGGGCGCTTCGACCAGAATTGATCATTCGCGCCCAGTAGAGGTAGAGGGGAGCGGAGTCGGACAGTCGGAGTCGGACCACCGTCAAACGTCAGCAGACTGTTGACTGTCTTGGCAGACAAGGCAGACAGAGTACAGTCTCGGCAGGCAAGGGACTGTCTCAGCAGACAGGGCAGGCAAGGGATTGTCTCGGCAAACAGGGCAGACGGGGCACCGTCTCGGCAGATAGGGCAGGCAGAGGACTGCCTCGGCAGACAGGGCAGACTGGGGACTGTATCGGCAGACGGGACTATCTCGGCAGACAGGGCAGGCATGGGACTGTCTCGGCAGGCAGGGTACCGTCTCGGCAGACAGGGCAGACAGGGTACTGTTCGACAGCAGGGACTGTTACTGTTCGACAATCCCCTGTCTTGGCAGGCAGGGGACTGTCTCGGCAGGCAGGGTACTGTCTTGGCAGACAGGGTACTGCCTCGGCAGACAGAAGACTGTTCCAGCAGACAGGAGACTGTCTCGGCAGACAGTGGAATGTCTCAGCATACAAAGTACTTTCTCGGCAGGTGAAACAACAGACAATTTTAAGAGTTTTGGGACGCCTTGACAAGGATACACTTGGACACGTTCGGAAGGACAGGTTTAGCAATTTTCGGACGGGCAGCATCAAGGGAAAATAAGTCAGATATTCACATGTCCGACAGCACCTGTTGGCCTTCACAAGGCAGGCCTGAGCAGTGTTTGGCATCACCTGCCAGCATCCACCGGTAATCACTGAGCAGTGAGCATGCCTACACTCATCGGCAATACTCCACTGTGCCAGCACTGTCCAGTGCTATAATTCACTGAATCTGGCGAATTTTGGTACAATTAGTTTTTTTTTAATAACTCGGCGATACAGAAGTGTCACGATAAACACGAAATACTCCAAAACGTGCCTAAAAAGGCTATTAATATAATAAGTGATTAAGATATAGCATACTGGTATACAGGTGCATATTATTCCATGAAAAATACCGACCTACTGCAGTCTGCTTCAAATCTAGAGATCAGCTTATGGCTTAATAGTCCAACAGTCGTGTTCATGAAGCCTTGGGGACAACTTTAGTGGAACACCTTTAGTACGACGCCTGAGCTAATTTCTGGATTGCAACTATATTTGGCAGATGCTGGTGGATTTGCTAGAACACTTCGCGTCTGTTTGCAAACACTACTTCTTAACCATTATTTTAGTAGCTTGTCGACACGTTTAAAACATTTTCCCGTTTATCGCGACACAAATGCACTGCCCCGCTGTTTATCAGAACCGTATTAGTGTCCTTCCATAAGTCGCGAAATCGCGTGACTTTCGGAGCTGGACACGACATGGCTGGTTGGTTGGTTATTGGTTTTGCGACACGTCGACCGTTGAGTCATGTAGCGTCGCCAATCTCTCACGCCGATTGGTCGCGGGCGAAGAGTAGCGACAGGTCAGACTCGAACCCACGGACACGACATGGCCGCCGATGTAAAGCCTGCTCGTGATGATCGGTAATGCTGACAGGTGCTGCTCAGGCCTACCTTGCCAAGGCCGGCGCTGTCGAACATCGAATACCACTCACCTTCCCCGAATACTGCAAATCCGAAACTGGCTCGAGTTGTCCTTAAAACCCGTCCTACTCAAGGTGTCCCAAATAGCTCCGTGAAAAAAGCCCAATATCGGCTGCCGACGGGCATCGGGAGACGCGAGACACGTGACCGACACTCAAGGCCCGGTTGGCTGCCGACGGGTATCGGGAGACGCGAGACACGTGACCGACACTCAAGGCCCGGTTGGCTACCGATGGGTATCGGGAGACGCGGGACACGTGACCGACACTCAAGGCCCGGTTGGCTGCCGACGGGTATCGGGAGACGCGAGACACGTGACCGACACTCAAGGCCCGGTTGGCTGCCGACGGGTATCGGGAGACGCGGGACACGTGACCGACACTCAAGGCCCGGTCGCCCACGTCGGCGGCACGGGGAAAACAGCGGGGCGGGCGTGAGGATCGGCGACCTTCACTCCTCTGCCTCTGTCAGGGCGCCCACAAAAACAGCGTCGCCACCAAGCCGAAAACATGTTCAGAAAATGGCCAGCACACAGCACACGTGCGCAGAAATATGCCGGGTCCAACACACGTGCCTAGAAATACGCTGGGTCCAGCACCTGTCCAGAAATAAGTCGGGTCCCGTCGGAATTGGTCGGACGGGTCTCGGTGGGTATATTTGCAGGTCGCGTCGGCTGGCCGGACCACAAACGGGGGTCTCGGTGGATATACTGGCAGACCGCGTCGGCTGGCCGGATTGGCACGTTCACCACACAAAACAAACTCCCAGCAAAGCTGCCGGCGGCCGTGCCAATCAGTTTGCCGTCCAGTCACCAACAAACAGCCTTTCCCGGGCTCCCTCATTTCACCAGCCGGGTAATGTTCTGTGGCGGACACAGCAGGCCAACAGCAGTCGGCGCTAGCGGAGACATCCTGAATATGTATACATGTATATGTGTATATATATATAAATATATATAATATATATTTATATTATATATATATATATATATAACATATATATATATAAATATATATACATATATATATATTTATATGTATATATATATATATATATATATATATATATATATATACATATATATATATATATATATATATATATATATATATATATATATATATATATATATATATATATATATATATATATATATATATATACACATATATATATACATATATATATACCTATATATATATATATGTATATATACGTTTCCATACGAAGTACCCAGGTGGCACACTACCCAGATTACCCAGAGAGCATTCACCGCATCGGAAGAATACACCGGATAAATCGTGTCTACGAGATGGGACTTCCTTGCACGCACTATCAGGTTCACACAAATCTTCAGTTCCGGTATCACGCCTCAGGGGCGCGAGCGCACCGCCGTGGCAATGATCTGCTTCCCGGGCCCGATCAATTTGGCCGGCTCGACTAGATACACATGCGCCGTGGTCGAAACCCGAGTAGCAATCCAGCGGTTGTCACTGCTTCATAAGGACGAGTTATCCACAGCGCAGCCATGAAGCTAACACACGAATGAACGAAGTCGGCACACAAACGACACTGAACTTGGACGTCTCGATCGGTGTGCCAGCAAGCACTCTGGCCCGGTCAACACCAGATATTCGAGAGCCACTTCGGAGCCGGCGACACAGCATTGGCGACGATCTCGTGGCGTCGGCTGCCTCTCACCAGCCACACAGCATCCACAAACGTGACTGTCACTGCGCAGAAAACACCTGGAGAGGCCAATTACCCAGCCGACCAACACCGTAACCGGCACCGGTGTCAACACGACCAACTTCCGCACACGGAGATCTGCATTGGAATTGGTCCCGACTGACCCTGTGGTCGCCACATGGTCGGACCCGTGCCAGGGTCTGACCCCGTGTCAGAGTCGGATCCCGAGTCAGGGTCCGACCCCGTATCAGGGTCGGATCCGAGTCATAGCTGTATCAGGGGCATCAGGGTCTGTTCCCGCGTCAAGGTGTGGCCCTCGTGGTGGTCTGACCCAGTGTCATGGTGTGGCCCTCGTGGTGGTCTGACCCAGTGTCATGGTGTGGCCCTCGTGGTGGTCTGACCCAGTGTCATGGTGTGGCCCTCGTGGTGGTCTGACCCAGTGTCATGGTGTGGCCCTCGTGGTGGTCTGACCCAGTGTCATGGTGTGACCCTCGTGGTGGTCTGACCCAGTGTCATGGTGTGGCCCTCGTGGTGGTCTGACCCAGTGTCATGGTGTGGCCCTCGTGGTGGTCTGACCCAGTGTCATGGTGTGGCCCTCGTGGCGGTCTGACCCAGTGTCATGGTGTGACCCTCGTGGTGGTCTGACCCAGTGTCATGGTGTGGCCCTCGTGGTGGTCTGACCCAGTGTCATGGTGTGGCCCTCGTGGTGGTCTGACCCAGTGTCATGGTGTGACCCTCGTGGCGGTCTGACCCAGTGTCATGGTGTGACCCTCGTGGTGGTCTGACCCAGTGTCATGGTGTGACCCTCGTGGTGGTCTGACCCAGTGTCATGGTGTGACCCTCGTGGTGGTCTGACCAAGTGTCATGGTATGGCCCTCGTGGTGGTCTGACCCAGTGTCATGGTGTGACCCTCGTGGCGGTCTGACCCAGTGTCATGGTGTGACCCTCGTGGTGGTCTGACGAAGTGTCATGGTGTGACCCTCGTGGTGGTCTGACCCAGTGTCATGGTGTGACCCTCGTGGTGGTCTGACCCAGTGTCATGGTGTGGCCCTCGTGGTGGTCTGACCCAGTGTCATGGTGTGACCCTCGTGGTGGTCTGACCCAGTGTCATGGTGTGACCCTCGTGGTGGTCTGACCCAGTGTCATGGTGTGACCCTCGTGGTGGTCTGACCCAGTGTCATGGTGTGACCCTCGTGGTGGTCTGACCCAGTGTCATGGTGTGGCCCTCGTGGTGGTCTGACCCAGTGTCATGGTGTGGCCCTTGTGGTGGTCTGACCCAGTGTCATGGTGTGACCCTCGTGGTGGTCTGACCCAGTGTCATGGTGTGACCCTCGTGGTGGTCTGACCCAGTGTCATGGTGTGACCCTCGTGGCGGTCTGACCCAGTGTCATGGTGTGACCCTCGTGGTGGTCTGACCCAGTGTCATGGTGTGACCCTCGTGGTGGTCTGACCCAGTGTCATGGTGTGACCCTCGTGGTGGTCTGACCCGTGTCATGGTCGGATCCCGCGTCATGATCTGACCCCACGTCAGAGTCGGATTCCGAGTCAGGGTCTAACCCTGCGTCAGAGTCTGATCCTGCGTCAGGGTCTGACCCAACGTCAAGGACAGACTCGCGTCAGGGTCGGACATCGCGTCAGGGGCAGGCGCGACGTCCCTATTTGTAGGGAAGAAGGCGGCAGTGTGAAGTGAGTCTGGAGGGCAGCAGGCGGCAGTGCAAGGCGTGTCTGGAGGGCAGCAGGCGGCAGTGCGAGGCGTGTCTGGAGGGCAGCAGGCGGCAGTGTGAAGTGAGTCTGGAGGGCAGCGGTGGCAATACGAAGCGTGTCTGGAGGGCAGCAGGCGGAAGTGTGAGGTGTGTCTGGAGGGCAGCAGGCGGCAGTGCGAGGTGTGTCTGGAGGGCAGCAGGCGGCAGTGCAAGGCGTATCTGGAGGGCAGCAGGGAACAGTGAGAGGTGTGTCTGGAGGGCAGCAGGCGGCAGTGTGAGGTGTGTCTGGAGGGCAGCAGTGCGAGGTGTGTATGGAGGGCAGCAGGCGGCAGTACAAGGCGTGTATGGAGGGCAGCAGGCGGCAGTGCAAGGCGTATCTGGAGGGCAGCAGGGAACAGTGCGAGGTGTGTCTGGAGGGCAGCAGGCGGCAGTGTGAGGTGTGTCTGGAGGGCAGCAGGCGGCAGTGCGAGGTGTGTCTGGAGGGCAGCAGGCGGCAGTGCGAGGTGTGTCTGGAGGGCAGCAGGCGGCAGTGCGAGGTGTGTCTGGAGGGCAACAGACAGCAGTGCGAGGTGTGTCTGGAGGGCAACAGGCAGCAGTACAAGGCGTGTATGGAGGGCAGCAGGCGGCAGTACAAGGCGTATCTGGAGGGCAGCAGGGAACAGTGAGAGGTGTGTATGGAGGGCAGCAGGCGGCAGTACGAGGTGTGTCTGGAGGGCAACAGGCAGCAGTGCGAGGTGTGTATGGAGGGCAACAGACAGCAGTGCGAGGTGTGTCTGGAGGGCAGCAGGTGGCAGTGCGAGGTGTGTCTGGAGGGCAACAGACAGCAGTGCGAGGTGTGTCTGGAGGGCAGCAGGGAACAGTGAGAGGTGTGTATGGAGGGCAGCAGGCGGCAGTACGAGGTGTGTCTGGAGGGCAACAGGCAGCAGTACAAGGCGTGTCTGTAGGGCAGTAGGCAGCAGTGCGAGGTGTGTCTGAAGGGCAGTAGGCAAGAGTGCGGCGGTTCCTGATCGCCTCACAGGTGATCGGGAACATATGGACCCTACAGTGTACAGCGCGATAACGATGGAGATGGGCACTCCCAGGCTGGCGAGGCTGGCGTGGGCGACGTCTTCAGCAGCGGTGTAACGCAGCTGTGCAGTGAATGGAGCAATAAAACACTGCACAGATGCGCGGCAACGTGATTTATGGAGTCCACACATTTTCGCCGATTGCGTACCATTAATCATTCCAACATATGATGTATGCTCAAAGCAGCTAAGCATGCGTCGCGTCACAAAATACGTGCCAACGCTTAAAAAAGGAGCGCAAGCGAAGACCTAGACTGAACAATTTGTCTCAATAAAATCTTAACAACACATACTTATCAGTTGTGGTATGGAGCATGCCACACCTGGTAAGTATGTGCACTGCGCATATTCTAACAGTCATGCATGCTGAAGCAGAGAAAGTAATAGAAGCACAACACTTTCAAATTTGTAAATGACAAACAAATAAATCCTAATAACTGAAAATGCTCAATCTTTAGTGTTTTGCCGCTAAGACACATCGGTTCAATTTCGCTTACATTTCACGAAGTCCACTAAAAGCGCAAAACCAGGATGATTGAGATCTGGACACATGAATGATTGAGTTCGTGGAATGGAAACGTTGTAAAACGATTACATTTTAGGATGGGATCGCTAAAGTCGTTTTAATAAGCATCTGCCTAAATATAGATTGCATTACTGATTAATTGTTCTCCAGACCTCATAGCGCTTCGTGCTGTCGAACTGACCTTGATTTACCTGAATTGTTCAAACTAGCCCGATGTTGTCAAACAGCCAATGGACCAGCAATCCGGCACTTGTATTGTGTTACCACTCCATCGTGAGAACAGAGAAGTGGCAACGGTGGGGATTTAGCGGTTGCGAATCTGGTGATTCGAGCTGGACATTTCCGATCAGTGGGAAGGAGCTTCGATTATCTGCATTCCGTTATCAAGTAATTAGACATTAGCCAGCGCACTGTACTGCCATGCCATGACTTGTTAGCATTTTGACTGCCAATGCCATGCCTACACCGCTTAAAGTGCATCAAAGTCAAAATGAAGACGAAAGTCGGCACAAAGTTTAAAAAAGTAGCTGTAATGTGATAAATACACGTCCGGTTGACTTCTTCCATACAAACCATGAACAACAAAAAGGCACGCCAAGCAGGTATCTATTTGTTGCACAGCCGAGAGACGGACGGCTGTACTTCAGCCGCGTCAGGTGCCGACTGATAACCCTGTCGGCGCCATTAAGATGCGATGTGATAAGCTGCGGTCGGCCGGACGGAGCCGAAGCTGCACTGGCCTCGCGCTCCGACGCACCGTAAACAGCTGGCCGGTGTCGGCCGGTGAAATACGACTTAATCTGACCACACAGCCGTCGACGGCCGACGGCTTACCGAACACGACGCCTGACTAGGCACCATGTGCACCAACACGAGGAAGATGCCTGGTTAGGCACCAGCCGCCGACAGCCGACGGCTTATCGAGAATTCCCGGCTGGGAAACATGCACACGAACACGAGGGAGATGCCTGGCTGTGCACCAGCCGCCGACAGCCGACGGCTTATTGAGGAGGATGCCCGGCTAGGCGCCAGGCGCCATGCACACGAGCAGTCGCTGTGTCGGGTTCTTTTACGACGCATTGAACCGCTAGGTCATATAGCATCGCCAACCTCTCACGCCGATTGGTCGCGGATGGACTCGGTAATGCCGTCGGCTGTGAGATTCGAACCCACAATCTTGCGATCAAGAGTCCGACGCTCTGCCAACTGAGCTACCGCGGCCCCACGGTCGCTGTGTCGCGATCGGCTGTGTTCGCCGAGAGCTTAGCACGAACATGTGTCGCCAACATGGCTGGAGATTCCGGGTGGGTCAAGTTGGGTCGGGTCAGGTAATGTGGCCCGACAGAAGTAGGTGGCCTGACAGAAGTAGGTGTACCGACAGAAGTAGGGAAGTAGGTGTACGTATTGGGGACCAAGCACTGAGGTTCACCAGTCCGACGGGGAAACTGGCAGAAGGTGTACGTATTGGGGATCAAGTACTGAGGTCAACCAGCCCGACGGGTTGGTTGGTTGGTTGGTTGGTTATTGGTTTTACGACACGTCGACCGTTGAGTCATGTAGCGTCGCCAATCTCTCACGCCGATTGGTCGCGGGCGAAGAGTAGCGACAGATGAGACTCGAACCCACAACCTTTCGATTGTGAGACGAGCATCTTACCACTCGTCCCCCTAGACCACTCGTCCCCCAGCCCGACGGGGACACTGGTTGAAGTAGTTATACGTATTTGGCGCAAACAGTTTTTTCTGAGTTAAGAAATTGCCGATTAGCAGGCCTTAACCTTCTTCGGCTCCATTTCCTTCTTTTACTGCACACGTATTCATTTATCCCTCGGAAAATACAGCACGCGCCAAACATTACGCCTTGGCATACCTTCTGCTTCCCATGCCTCCATTCCTACCTCCAAGTATTAAAATTGTCCGGCATTTTGGTGAGAACTACAAGTATACTTGGCAGTATTCCAACAAACTCAGCTTGGGAGCCTACTGTCACCTGTCACCCCTCCCTCCCCTAATGGACATGAAGTGGAAAGCCCAGTGAACAGTTGACCTTGTTCTTGTGCCCTCGCTAACAACGAGGGCACATGAACAAGGTTAACATCCGGGTACTTCCCTGCGCTGTGATTATATCGTGCGACTGCCGGTGATGCTTTCTGAACTCTCATCAACACCCTGGTCTCCACCCCTCAGTCTAGCTCCAGACCTACCCCGCCCCTTCGGTGGACACGGAAGGGTTCCTAATTGTCACGGCACGGGATCGACCAAACAAATGGAGTGTCACCCGTGAGGAGTTCTACCGGAGTCGACGTCAGGATGCCGGCCAGCCGTGAGATGACTACACACCCGCAATACCAAATAACTAAGATATCATTCATACGGTGTTCAGTCAGTGAACTAATTCAGCCCTGAAAACAAGTAATTGAAAGCCTCGAAGTAGCCCTGAAAACGATCGCCTTCCGAGAAATGAGTGAAGTAACGGAAAATATTGGGAATAATACTTGTTGACAAGTCAGTTAAATGCTCAGTGTGAATGTTCCGGCCCCAATCCAGATGCGGCCGAGCATGGCGTTCACGGAGGACTGAGGACGGTAGCTGAGGACTGGGGACCGCGGCAAAGGACTGGGGACGGTGGCGGAGGGCTGATGACGGTGGCAGAGGACTGGAGACTGCGGCAGAGGACTGGCGGACGGCGGCAGAGGGCTGGGACGGTGGCAGATGACTAGGGACGGTAGCTGAGGGCTGGGGACGGTGGCAGAGGATTTGGGACAGTTGCAAAAGGTCGCCCAGTACCGTCAGCCCGAGTCTGATGAATAGCTCGACCCAGTGCCGTCCCCAGTCTGATGACCAGCTCTAACCAGTACCGTCCCCCGAGTTTGATGACCAGCTCGACCCAGTGCCATCCCTCGAGACTGATGACCAACACGGCTCATTACAGTCACTTGAGTCTGATGACGAGCTCGGCCCAGTACCGTCCTCAGAGTTTGACGACTAGCTCGGCCGAGTACCGTCCCCAGTGTCTGATGACCAGCTCGGCCCAGTACCGTCAGCCCGAGTCTGATGGCCACCTCAGACCAGTATCGTTCCTCGAGTCTGATGGCCACACCAGACCAGTATCGTTCCTCGAGTCTGATGGCCACCCCAGACCAGTATCGTTCCTCGAGTCTGATGACCAGCGCGGCCGTCGCCGTCATTACCGTCGCAGGCACGATCACATCTCACTGTGACGCCGCACTTCTAACAGTGACCAGTAGCACGACCGGATAGTCTACTTAGAAGCCGCGACCTTGACGCATTGTTGAGAGGGGCCCCGTGAGGCACGTAAGTACTCACCGAGAGGATCTCGGGGCTGACACCGGCCCGCGTCGGCGGAGATTGCCACCGATAACTCACCTGAAACAAAGAAACAATGGCTCAGCACGCATCGCACTTCGGAGAACGTTACGTAAAAAGCAGCAGGAGCTCCAACCGAGCGTGTCGGAGAGCCCCGGCTTACCAACGGAAAGGAGGCAATCAGCATGTCGTCCGAAATCACAGCAACGGACCAGAAAATGTGGTCACAGTGACTGCAGCGTGCCCGCGCGTCGTCCCCGGGAATACAGGCGACACATATACCCCGCACTTCTGCAGTTGAACGTTAGGCCGCCGGACGGAGGGTGGAGCAGATCGACATCCTTTGTGGCATCACCGACGGGGCGTTATCGGCCTGGCTCCAGGTGGGGCGGTCTGCCAGGTGCACGGACTCGGTGACCGATCGTGCCCACTGGCGGGCTGTGGCCAATCAGCACACAGCCGCAACCAGCTGACAACCATCAGGCTGAAATACCAGGAGTGGAGGTGACAAGCCGCCGGTGCCCTCACGCGCCACAGGAGAGCCAACGCCAGCATACGGCGCCTACAGCGGAGCTCGACCAACAAACGCACGTGTTAAAAGCGCGGATGAAGGCAAATTCCGCATATTCCGGTGATAGCCCGCCTGGGCGCATTGCCTGGTGTGATTATGCAGCGGCGCGCTTTCAAATGTGAATGCAAGTGATTTCGTATGCGATACATTCACCGAATTGCATTACTAAAAGCAGAAATGAAAACGTGATACATCCTTGGGCGTGAACTGGAGGCCCGGGATTCAAAGCAAGGAAATGACCCATTTGCTACACAGGGCGGTTGGCGTGTGCCGGCTGCGGGGCGAGATATACGGTCATCTCCTTTGTCGTGACATCTCTGCCCGAGCGCGGAGATATCGCCGCAAATCCTTTCCTTTCAACACAAACTGAAAGGAAAAATCTTGGGTTCTTGTACGACCCATTTAACTGCCAGACTGTAGCGTCGTCAGTCCCTCACGCCGGTTGGTCGTGGGTTGACTCGATAATCCCGCACGTTGTGAGATTCGAACCCACCACCGTACCATCCAGAGACCAAATGTTTTACCAAATGAGCTACGATGACTCCACAAAGGTCGAGAGTACTTCATGATAAATATTGTGATGACAGTTGGCAAATCTGAACAAAAAAGTACATCTGGCCCTGAGTGAGATAATTCGAAACGTAAAAGCTGTATTACGCCGTATACCACTGTTGGATGTTGCCCGCGGCGAAAACGCCGCAGCGAACCCGTCCTTGATAAAAACACAAAGACCACTTCATTAAAAAAAAAACATTTCAATGAAAATTGGTACAACTCAAACTTCAATGACCACATCTGACTGAGCCAAAAGGTCAGAACGCCAGGCGCCGTAACCCGACAGTTATTACGGTTTCGAAGGTGGCGGTCGTGCCACGCCGGACCGCGCAGGGCTGGGAGGCTCAGGTGAACTTCGTACCGCACGTGCAGCAGCAGACTCGTTCGGGCTTCACCCTCACTCGTAACCACCATCCACAGATGTGATCCACTGGGCAGGTAATCTATCATATCTCCTAATTAATGCGACAGCCGACAAATGTACAGACAAAAGTGCCAAGTGGAGATTAATACCCGGATGCCGAGTTTGGTGCCGGCGGCCACAAAGCCGGCCAGTCGCACCCGTCGAAACCCCCCCCCCGTTCAACTCACTTCACTGGCGGAGACGACGGACGCCTCATCGGCCATTTCCAGTGTATACGATTCAACTTAACCCAGGCGAGGGCACTTGCAACCGCATGCAGCATCAAACCGTCATCACACCTGCCGCCACGTCCTCCGGTCACGCGGGTGTTCCGGTCGGGTGTTCCGGTCGGGTGTTCCGGTCGGGCGTTCCGGTCGGGTGTTCCGGTCGGGTGTTCCGGTCGACTGTGGCCACACCTGGCCGCGCGATGGTCACGATCGTAACGCGGCATGATCAGTGTCTGTATGTGGCGCCAGTGTGCTGCCTGCTCCTACCGAGTCACCACTGTTGGAGGAGGTGCAGGCCGGACCCGCCCCTGCTGGAGGAGGTGCCACTGGACCCGTGAGAAGGTACCCGCCCCCTGCTGGAGGAGGTGCCGGCCGGACCCGCCCCTGCTGGAGGAGGTGCCGACTGGACCCGGCCCTGCTGGAGGAGGTGCCGAATGGACCCGCCCGAAGGTACAGGCCGGCCCGCCCTGTCGGAGAAGGTGCTGCAGCGTGCTCCACCGGACCAGCCGCCGTGCACAGGTGCGGCGCACACGGCAGTCGACGGCCGGCTCCTCAGTCATGCACGCCGCATGCACACTTGGTCCACGTATTGGGTCAGCCACCACCGAAAAGGCTCGCCGGCCGGCAGGCCGCGGCCCGGTGCGCACACGTGACTCTATGTGGGCATGTGCACGCCTGGTGGGGAAGAGTGTCTTGGTTCAGAAAGCACCAGCAGCTCAGGCAATTTTGCACCCTGATATATATATATATATATATATATATATATATATATATATATATATATATATATATATATATATATATATATATATATATATATATATATATATACATATGTATATATATAATATGCATGTGCGGTTAAACAACGCAGGAACTTCATCATTCATGACCTTCTTTCCAAACGCTTCTGGCTTACGGATAAGGCTGAAGTTTTTGTTTGTGCTGGAGGAAAACTGACCACAAGTCCACAATTATACATAGCAAGTAATAAAATGGCAGGATTCATTGGATTGTTCTATTTGCAAATATACCACTCCACGTTTCATCTACCCTTACGCCATTTCGTGAAGGTATGAATTTATGTATATAGGTATGAATGTATGTATGTATGTATGTATGTACATATGTACGCATGCATGCACGAATGTGTGTGTGTGTGTACAGGCATGTACGTATATACGCAAGTATGCATGTGTGTATGCAAGTTTGTATGCGTACGTGCATGTATGTGTGAAGCGTACATGCATGTACGTATATACACATGCATGCATATGCGTATGCATGTGTGTATGTGCGCGTGTATGCATGCGTGTAATGTTGTGTTAATGTGTATACGAATAGGTGTATGTACCCGTGTTTGTATGTGCATGTATGTATGCATGTATGTGTGCGTATGTGTGCATGCGTGTGCGCATGTGTGTGCGCATGTGTGTGCGTATGTATGCATGTATGTATGTGTGTATTTGTACATGTATGTGTATGCATGTGCATGCAGGTGTATGTATCTGCGTATGTGTGTATGCATGCACGTGTCACGATGACGTCACACCAGTAACGGTCGTGACCTGGGCGAGTCAGCAGCTGCGGCAGCTCTGCACACCTGCGCTCCCGGCCGACCATCATTTCACCGAGCGCACACAGACACACGTGTCTCGGTTGGTGTGAGGATGTAACGACCAACGGGCCAGTTGTGTAACACACACACGTGTCTCGGTTGGTGTGAGGATGTAACCACTAACGGGCCAGTTGTGTAACACACGTGTCTCGGTTGGTGTGAGGATGTAACGACCAACGGGCCAGTTGTGTAACACACACACGTGTCTCGGTTGGTGTGAGGATGTAACCACTAACGGGCCAGTTCTGTAACACACACGTGTCTCGGTTGGTGTGAGGATGTAACGACCAACGGACCAGTTGTGTAACACACACACGTGTCTCGGTTGGTGTGAGGATGTAACCACTAACGGGCCGGTTGTGTAACACTGGACGTTAGGTAGCACGATGCCGATGCTGATGGTCAGAGACGCACATCCCAGGATCCTCACAATTATTGGCTCACAGTTGGATGTGCCCATCGGCTGATTAGCCGTGCTTCAGTGCCCATTGATAACTCAAAGTAAAAATGAATCAGACCAGGAGCATGTCAGGACTGGGCGATTATGATTCGGACTCAAGTAAATCCACCACCGGTAACTAGACCTCAGTATTTGTATCCATTCAGACTAAACAAATAGCAAACTGGTGCAAAGTTTGCATCCATCGCTGACTAGACCTACCCCCGAATGCAAATGTCCGAAAATAACTCAGACTGAAATTCATGTGGGCAAAAATCCGAGTTCTACGCAGCTATAAATGGCGAAACATGAGGATGCATATATGGTTAAACTTAAAAACCACGAATAACCTCGATACCAGCTAAGATCAATACACTATCATTCTGATGGAATGGGTCTGAACTCAAATGGAACCAAATTCAACATTGAAGCGTGTTATTTAGGTTATTTTTCATGACGCATTGAACTGCTGGGTCATACAGCGTCGCTGACCTCACGCTGACCTCACTACAGCGTCGCTGACCTCACGCCGGTTGGTCGCGGATGGACGCAGTGCTCCCGCCTGTTGAGATTCGAACGCACGATCTCACGATCAAGAGCACAACGCCATACCAACTGAGCTACCGCGATACCATATTCAAGCGCGTACAAAAAAAAACCTGCACATGGGCTTACAACGAAGAACATCGTCGTAAACTTACACATCCATCAAGTCTGGCAGAAAAGAGCGAGCGGGCACGAGCTGCACCTCATCACCGCTGTCGGCCAGATGGGACTGATAGTGTACGCTGGTGAAATATGGCACTGTAGACGTGTCGGATGCGGGATATTGCAGAGCACACGTCAACCCATCACATCCAATCAGCAGCGAGAGTGGACCATGACAAGGCCGACCGGACGTGCCGGTGGGCAGGCAGTATCACAGCGACCACCTCCGCGGCGACTGCAATGGACGAGCTGTGCTCTGTGGCTGTCAGCTGACTATCAGTGCGGTCAGCCGAGCTGGGCAACTCGGCCCGAAGGCGGCCACGACGAGCGGTGTGTCAGAGCAGGCAGCACCCTGCTCTGACACACCGCTCACTGCCGGCACACCCAGTCCGACCTGCGATAGCAGACGTCTCACAACGTGTCACATGGTGTGTCAGAGCAGGCACCACCCTGCTCTGGCACCGCTCACGCCGGCACACCCCATACAGACTCCACAACGTGTCACATGGTGTGTCAGAGCAGGCACCACCCTGCTCTGGCACCCGCTCACTGCCGGCACACCCAGTCCGACCTGCGATAGCAGACGTCTCACAACGTGTCACATGGTGTGTCAGAGCAGGCACCACCCTGCTCTGACTCACACACCACGCTCACTGCCGGCACACCCAGTCCGACCTGCGATATCAGACGTCACACAACCAGAAACGTGCGAAACACACAGTCACAGTCCGGAACACAGACAAACGGCGATATGTACCCGGAGTGGCGGTTCCCAGCCATAGCCCAAAACACACCGCCACAGCCCGGAATACAGCACAAGCCGCAGTAGGAGTGGCAGCCACAGCCACAGCACGGAACACAGCAAAAGTCGAAATAGGAGTGGCAGCACACAGCCGCAGCCCTGAGCACAGCACAGACCGTAATAGGAGTGCCAGCACACAGCCGCGGCCCAAAACACAGCACAAACCATGATAGATAGATAGAGTTGCAGCACACAGCCACAGCTCGGAACATAGCACAAGCGGCGAAAGATAGCCAGAGTGGCAGCACACAGCCACAGCCCGAAACACTGCACAAGGTGCGATAGATAGTCAGTCAGGTGGCAGCGCACAGCCACAGCCCGGAACACAGCTCAAGGTGCGATAGATAGTCAGAGTGGCAGCACACAGTCACAGCTCGGAACATAGCACAAGCGGCGAAAGATAGCCAGAGTGGCAGCACACAGCCACAGCTCGGAACATAGCACAAGCCGCGATAGCCAGGTCACAGTACGCAGCCGCAGCCCTGTCGCAGCAACACCTGGTGCGGTGAATGGTATTCCTGCCACTCTGGCAGGAATACCATTCACCAGAGCAGACCAGGCCAACAGACAGCTTGACAGCCAACAGACAGACCAGGCCAACAGACAGCTTGACAGCCAACAGACAGACCAGGCCAACAGACAGACCAGGCCAACAGACAGACCAGGCCAACAGACAGCTTGACAGCCAACAGACAGACCAGGCCAACAGACAGCTTGACAGCCAACAGACAGACCAGGCCAACAGACAGACCAGGCCAACAGACAGACCAGGCCAACAGACAGACCGAACAGCCATACCAGGCACAGACAGACCAGGCCAACAGACAGCTTGACAGCCAACAGACAGACCAGGCCAACAGACAGCTTGACAGCCAACAGACAGACCAGGCCAACAGACAGAGACAGACCAGGCCAACAGACAGCTTGACAGCCAACAGACAGACCAGGCCAACAGACAGACCAGGCGAACAGACAGACCAGGCCAACAGACAGACCAGGCCAACAGACAGACCAGGCCAACAGACAGACCAGGCCAACAGACAGCTTGACAGCCAACAGACAGACCAGGCCAACAGACAGCCGCGTGACGGGCGGCCTGGCAGCGCTCGTCACGCGGCCGCCGGACTACACTTGGCTGCCGGACACCTGACGAATGGCTGATTAACACACCACATGGGATTCCTTCTGAGAGCTTGCGTCACCTGCCGCAACATGATCTGAATCAAACAAGACATGCCCGACAGTGTATACCTTGTCCCTGCGCGTCAGACACGACCACTCAGTTGTCGCAAGTTCCGAAGATGGGCACTAGGTGCACCCGCCACGTCATTCACGTCACTCGAAGCTGGGATCACGGCGCTTCCCCCAACTCGGTGAAAGCCCGGAATGAAGCACAGCACCGGCGCCGACACAGTATGACAGACCCCGACAGACCGTAATGGTGCAGCAGACCGGCGCACGGTGCCGCACGTGGCACGCGGCATGTGCGTCGCTTGGTGGCATCTCAGCAGTCAGCACAAACGTGCTGTCTCTAGAGGTAGCCCCGTCATCAACCCCGCCGTGAGTCAATATACATGAGAATCTCCTCGGCTTGATGCATTCTCTGTCTTGCCCGAATTAACGTGATTGGTACGGGTTATTTATCCGTCCTTACCGACTTAAATCTGAATAAAGCCTTCGACAGCCTCGATCAGCGTCCTCCTCAGCGAGCTGGGATCGTACGGTGTACCTCCACGCTATTCACTAGCTTTCTTAGTGGTAGAGTATAACTCGTTCGGGCTCCTCCACTGTTCCCGTCACCCATGGTGTGCTTCAAGGGTCGCTGGTCGGTTCTTTATTATTCTGCTTGTTTATAAACAATGTATCAAGCTATTTACCTCAAGGGAAAACATGCACCTACACTGACGACACACAAACTCCTCTCAGCACCACATCCAATGAGGAAGGACTAGCCGATCTCAGAGCAAACCGTGAATCCTGCGTGTCCTCCCTTCAGCTATGGCTCAAATCTAATTGCCTTATGGTAAGTTCGTCCAAACCCGACTTAATCACGTCCGGTCCCAAGCAGTCCACCAGCTTAGCAGCTTCATTTCGCTGTATTTTATCCAGCTGCATTATTGGCCGCGTCCCACCGATCAAAACCATCTGCGCCGCTCCGGGTCGTACCGAGTCATGGGAAATCACCTTTTCGAGTGTCGACAAGAAATGCGCTTCCATCTTTGTCTCAATCCATCGCTGCAGGCGAATCTTCTTCAGGAGTGCACTAAAGCTTATCACCAATGTCCATGTTTATTTTTACTGATTCGGCAATTCCTACCAGTACGTGTGGTGGTGGTGGTGGTGGTGGTGGTGGTGGTGTGTGTGAGGGGGGGGGGGCTGTGAGCATTTTGACACATTTTCTAAACAGTAATCAACTTAGCTGTGCGGACAGTAACCGATCTGTGGTGCGGCGACCACGCCACTGCATGGCCACACCCGCTGGCTGGCACAAAACTGATCGTCTGATTTCTGCCCGCGATGTTATAAAATTGCATGCATTCACTGCTGAGTCATGAAAACGTGCCGCGTACAGTTCGATCCGTTTTCTGTCATAGCTCCTACGTTTCGTCGCAGATTACGTGCGCATCAGAGACGTCCAGTCTACAATTGTCATGGCCCGTATCACGTGCACCCAGCGATTTGTTTTATATCGCGCCACAAAGCGCTGGAGTGAGCTTCTGGTTGACATAAAACGCTTCAAGAGCACTGCCGAGCTGAAGCGTCGCATTGCACCACTGGACTGGCAGGTTTTAATCTGTTGGTCCTCCAGTTTATTTGCATCCATTTATGGTCAGGCAACTATAGTATCTTTTATAGGTCTGCGTCGACCACGTGTGTGTTCATTCAACTGTATCCCTCTGTACTTGCTTTATGAGCGTGCTCTGGCAAAACGTAACACCGAAAAACCATGTTCGCATAAATGTTGATGAAAATACAAAACATGCCAACATACACGTACCTTTACCATGGCAGATAATTCCAGACGGCTCAATCCAAGCCATTATATGCCTCTTGGTTAGCTTGAAAGAGTGTGAGGTAGAAATCGGCACATGGGATTCTGTCGCTTCACTACGTCCGTGATAGCGTTATCTGGCACGAAAATGCATCACAGTAGAACCCGATACCCCGGCAACACGGCGTTCCAACTACCGCGACGCCGGCACTGCAGATCCGATGCTTTCTTCTGCATGCCCGCCCCCAGCAGTCGTCCACACAAGGAGTGTCGCCCGGAAACTGTGAGGAAGGAGCGCGTGCAGATGGTCCCGCCCACGCGGCCGCTCAGCTGGCTCTGCACAAGACAGATGGTGCACGCGAGTCGACCAGACGGTCTGCACAGCCGCGCCCACCAGTAACAGTCACAGTCACAGTCTCAGCCACATTAACAGTCAGTCAAGTATCAGTTGCAGTAACAGTCACAGTCGCAGACACAGTCGCAGACATAGTCATAGTCGTAAACACAGTTATAGCCAGTCATAGTCACAGTCAGTCACAGTCACAGTCAGTCGCAGTCACAGTCGCAGTCGGGACGGCCGCCGCCGTCAGCCACGGTCGATCCGCCACAGCCGGTCGGCACGGCCGGTACAGCCTGTGCCGTGGCGCAATCTCGTGTACGGCGGCCGGCGGCGGACGGCGTCCGTCGACTGTCACCACGGTCACACCTCACCAGATGGCCACCCGCCGGTAACGACGGCGGACGGCGTCCGTCGACTGTCACCACGGTCACACCTCACCAGATGGCCAACCGCCGGTAACGACAGCGGACGGCGCCCGTCGACTGTCACCACGGTCACACCTCACCAGATGGCCACCCGCCGGTAACGACGGCGGACGGCGTCCGTCGACTGTCACCACGGTCACACCTCACCAGATGGCCACCCGCCGGTAACGACGGCGGACGGCGTCCGTCGACTGTCACCACGGTCACACCTCACCAGATGGCCACCCGCCGGTAACGACAGCGGACGGCGCCCGTCGACTGTCACCACGGTCACACCTCACCAGATGGCCACCCGCCGGTAACGACGGCGGACGGCGCCCGTCGACTGTCACCACGGTCACACCTCACCAGATGACCACCTGCCGGTAACGACGGCGGACGGCGTCCGTCGACTGTCACCACGGTCACACCTCACCAGATGGCCACCCGCCGGTAACGACAGCGGACGGCGCCCGTCGACTGTCACCACGGTCACACCTCACCAGATGGCCACCCGCCGGTAACGACGGCGGACGGCGTCCGTCGACTGTCACCACGGTCACACCTCACCAGATGGCCACCCGCCGGTAACGACGGCGGACGGCGTCCGTCGACTGTCACCACGGTCACACCTCACCAGATGGCCACCCGCCGGTAACGACGGCGGACGGCGCCCGTCGACTGTCACCACGGTCACACCTCACCAGATGGCCACCCGCCGGTAACGACGGCGGACGGCGTCCGTCGACTGTCACCACGGTCACACCTCACCAGATGGCCACCCGCCGGTAACGACGGCGGACGGCGTCCGTCGACTGTCACCACGGTCACACCTCACCAGATGGCCACCCGCCGGTAACGACGGCGGACGGCGTCCGTCGACTGTCACCACGGTCACACCTCACCAGATGGCCACCCGCCGGTAACGACGGCGGACGGCGTCCGTCGACTGTCACCACGGTCACACCTCACCAGATGGCCACCCGCCGGTAACGACAGCGGACGGCGCCCGTCGACTGTCACCACGGTCACACCTCACCAGATGGCCACCCGCCGGTAACGACAGCGGACGGCGTCCGTCGACTGTCACCACGGTCACACCTCACCAGATGGCCACCCGCCGGTAACGACAGCGGACGGCGTCCGTCGACTGTCACCACGGTCACACCTCACCAGATGGCCACCCGCCGGTAACGACGGCGGACGGCGTCCGTCGACTGTCACCACGGTCACACCTCACCAGATGGCCACCCGCCGGTAACGACAGCGGACGGCGCCCGTCGACTGTCACCACGGTCACACCTCACCAGATGGCCACCCGCCGGTAACGACGGCGGACGGCGTCCGTCGACTGTCACCACGGTCACACCTCACCAGATGGCCGCCTGTCGGTAACGACGGCGGACGGAGTCCGTCGACTGTCACCACGGTCACACCTCACCAGATGGCCACCCGCCGGTAACGACGGCGGACGGCGCCCGTCGACTGTCACCACGGTCACACCTCACCAGATGGCCAACCACCAGAACAACGGGCGGACGCTTCCGGCGAAAGGCAGCCGGGGCGTAACCCACGACACGTTCTCTAAAGCCGGACTGGGCGCCCTTTGCGCGCTCACAAATACGTTTCGTAACGCATACATTCGGCCAAGGGGGACAACACACCGGTAGACGTGACGTGCTTCGCTCTGATAGTCCTGCTATGCGCGATGCTCCCGGGTACATATGTTCGACCAGTATGGAGGACATTCTGGCTACACAATGCTGCGGGGCTCGAGCACCCCATATGTGGTATTGGCACGATTGTTCTCTCCCTGTATGTTAATCAGACATTAAACCAGACGAGGGCGTCCATGCCACCGGCTGTGGGCGGCCGGATATGTGTTCACAGCATACACCAGGGGTCAACGACCGTGGAAGCATAAGAATTAGTGCACGTGACATACGCGGGCACCACCTTAACGTCAAAACAATTAAATTGGGATTGGGTGGCGAGATGGAATTAGTCATGAGCCGCGGACATACATATTCACCGAGGCCGCCATAGCGTCGGTTTGGTGGGTACCATGGCACACCGCATGCACTGAGTTCAGTTGTACGGCCAAAGTGAGCGCCGTTCTTTCGAGAAGGCCAGTGATGCGCGACGGGAACTCTCGTAAATCCCAAATTTGGATAGCAATCAGCGACTCGCAGCATCGAATCAATTTTCCTCAACGATCCGATTAGAAACCTTGCGTTTAATCCGAATTTGCACGCTGTGTACAATCATCCGCCAGCAGTGCATTTGATGTGCAGCTTGCCCGTTTCATAAGTGTGGTTCGTTGGTTGGTTATTGGTTTTACGACACGTCGACCGTTCAGTCATATAGCGTCGCCAATGTCTCACGCCGATTGGTCGCGAGCGAAGAGTAGCGACAGGTGAGATTCGAACCCACAATCTTTCGATTGTGAGACGAGCATCTAACCCCTAGACCACCCGTCCCCCATGAGTGTGGTTCGATATATGCAGTTCGATGCAACATCACGTTGATATTTCATCAGCAGCCCTGGAGGGATAACCCTAGTTGGCAAATTACCCACCGGCGGTACACGGAACATCAGCGGAAGCGGAGACATCGGGCATGGGGTCAGCTGCAGGCGGGTGCAGTAACCGTGACCGGACCGGCGGACCAGTCGACTGGCCGTGACCGGACCGGCGGACCAGTCGACTGACCGTGACCAGACCGGCGGACCAGTCGACGGATCGTGACCGGACCGGCGGACCAGTCGACGGATCGTGACCGGACCGGCGGACCAGTCGACTGATCGTGACCGGACTGGCGGACCAGTCGACTGACCGTGACCAGACCGGCGGACCAGTCGACTGACCGTGACCAGACCGGCGGACCAGTCGACGGATCGTGACCGGACCGGCGGACCAGTCGACTGATCGTGACCGGACCGGCGGACCAGTCGACTGGTCGTGACCGGAGGACCTAGGCTGCACAGAGCCACTGTCGACTCGGGACGCTCCTGTCACAACTGTGCCTGTTACTCGCACGTAGTTCGCTCCTGTCACAACTGTGCCTGTTACTCGCACGTAGTTCACTTCTGTCACAACTGTGCCTGTTACTCGCACGTAGTTCACTCCTGTCACAACTGTGCCTGTTACTCGCACGTAGTTCACTCCAGTCACAACTGTGCCTGTTACTCGCCCGTAGTTCACTCCTGTCACAACTGTGCCTGTTACTCGCCCGTAGTTCACTCCTGTCATAACTGTGCCTGTTACTCGCCCGTAGTTCACTCCTGTCACAACTGTGCCTGTTACTCGCACGTAGTTCACTCCTGTCACAACTGTGCCTGTTACTCGCCCGTAGTTCACTCCTGTCACAACTGTGCCTGTTACTCGCCCGTAGTTCACTCCTGTCACAACTGTGCCTGTTACTCGCCCGTAGTTCACTCCTGTTACAACTGTGCCTGTTACTCGCCCGTAGTTCACTCCTGTCACAACTGTGCCTGTTACTCGCCCGTAGTTCACTCCTGTCACAACTGTGCCTGTTACTCGCCCGTAGTTCACTCCTGTCACAACTGTGCCTGTTACTCGCCCGTAGTTCACTCCTGTCATAACTGTGCCTGTTACTCGCCCGTATTTCACTCCTGTTACAACTGTGCCTGTTACTCGCCCGTAGTTCACTCCTGTCACAACTGTGCCTGTTACTCGCCCGTAGTTCACTCCTGTCACAACTGTGCCTGTTACTCGCCCGTAGTTCACTCTTGTCACAACTGTGCCTGTTACTCGCCCGTAGTTCACTCCTGTCACAACTGTGCCTGTTACTCGCCCGTAGTTCACTCCTGTCACAACTGTGCCTGTTACTCGCCCGTAGTTCACTCCTGTCACAACTGTGCCTGTTACTCGCCCGTAGTTCACTCCTGTCACAACTGTGCCTGTTACTCGCCCGTAGCTCGCAATCGCGTGCGGTCTCACGGTCGGCACGATGTCGTGAGAGCGGAGAATGTAAACATTCAGCTGGAGGCGGCGCACGCGCCGCTGCGCACGACTACACACCCAGCTCGTCTGCCCCGCAGCTGCCTATCGTCCACTCCCGACAGCGACTAGCTCGTCTGCCCCGCGTTCGACAGCTGCCTGTCGTCCACTCCCGACAGCGACTATATACGCTTCAAAATAAATCAGCGAACCTATATATCCCTACGCCCACCCCACAGAGATGAAGGGAGTTATATTACTATCGGAGTTGGTACTGCGCAAGTTCTGCCTTCAACGAGTGATGTACAAGCCAGCCAGGTGGCTCGCTAAGAATACCGCTGGCCTGCCCGCCAGAACAGAACCTGGTACGTGTCGCTACGAGCGCTCGCATTCGGCTGCCGGCATGGGCGTAATATAATCCAACTGGGCTCGACACGCCCTTGAGTGCCAATAACTAACGCGGCTGCCAGGTGAGAGGTCATCTAGCACTGACCGCTGAGGTGGGGAGGGGAGCTCGACACCCGGTGCCAGCCCGGTACCCCGCGGCACTAGCTGCTGAGGTGGGGAGGGGAGCTCGACACCCGGTGCCGGCCCGGTACCCCGCGGCACTGGCCACTAAGGTGGGGAGGGGAGCTCGACACCCGGTGCCAACCCGGTGCCAGCCCGGTACCCCGCGGCACTGACCGCTGAGGTGGGGAGGGGAGCTCGACACCCGGTGCCAGCCCGGTACCCCGCGGCACTGGCCACTAAGGTGGGGAGGGGAGCTCGACACCCGGTGCCGGCCCGGTACCCCGCGGCACTGACCGCTGAGGTGGGGAGGGGAGCTCGACACCCAGTGCCGGCCCGGTACCCCGCGGCACTAGCTGCTGAGGTGGGTAGGGGAGCTTGACATCCGGTGTTGCCGCGGTACCCCGCGGCACTAGCCCAGTGTTAAAATAATGATTTTTCGTTGGGTGTGAGATGTCGAAACGAGTACAACAGGATGTCGAAGTCGCCATGGAAATAATCCTGTTTAAAATACTTAAGTCTTTAAAACTTAGATTTGAGACAATTGCGCACATATAACTATCCATTTTGCGTCTTTTGTGAGGTACCTAATTTGGGGATACCGATATAAACGATAACGATACAAATGCCCGGGCATGCCAGAAACAGGTGTTGCATAACATAGCACATCATAGGTAATCCATTTACCTGAAATTGCACTCTGGGATGTTCGTGATCACAATCCCGGATCCGTCATGGTAAGCATACGCATGATGCTTATAAACGGGATACTGCTAGAAACGAGACATGAAGACTTCACAAGCACGCACCAAGAAGCACGATGTCGATACTTCTTTGGGAAGGATGTCGACTCAGTGTTCAGTAAGTGGTATATTCCACCCTATTTCACGAATAATTCGTCGCTGCACTGGCCGCTGACGTGCAAATGTTAAGACATAAATTTTCTTAGTGAGCTGTTCCTGGATTAGAGTGATGAAACGAAGATGCTGGACGAGAAGAGACAATAGAGGACCAGGAGACGGCTCACTCCTACAGTACAGTCCGCAACCAAACACGCCCGTTGGTCCACTTTTCCTCGGCGTTTCTCCAGTGGAAGACTTGTGTCACCCCGCCTCTAATCCATCGCTTCATGCTTCTTGTTTTGCCGCCATCAGAGAAGTGCAGCTCCATCTGGCGGAGTCCTGCAGCGTCACCTCCGGCAGGCATGACCTCGGGCTTCGTCAGACGCCCGGGTCCCACAGCCCCCTCGGCACACCATTGAAGAAGGGCAGGCTGTGGTGGAAGACGAGCTGAGGGCGGGTCCGCAAAGCTTCCTGCAGCGTCACCTCCGGCAGGCATGACCTCGGGCTTCGTCAGAGACGCCCGGGTCCCACAGCTCCTTCGGCACACCACTGAAGGGCGGGTCCTCAGGGCACCACAGGCAGACGAGCGAATCAGTCTTGTGCTGGAAGGCCAGCTGGGGGCGGGTCGACAACGCTTCCCTGGGCGACACCGCGGAACTGACCAGCCACCAATACGTCGCGGCGCTGATCCGACAAAAAGGGCAGCCTTGCGGACGTCCGCTATTTGAGAGGAGCAAAAACGGCGATCAGCCAACACACGAGGCGTTCGCCGCGACGTCTCGTCACCGCCGGCCACTTCCTGGAGGAGGCGCCACAGACGGCGGCGGCGGCGGCGGCGGCGGCGGCGGCCACCGCCACCAGACAATGGCGCTGCCACACACACGATGCCGTAGCCTTGACGGCCCACACACGCCGCCACCGGCACTGGACGCCAGCCACAGCCCAGCTCAGCCTCCGCCGAGCCGTGCACACAGCAAGTGTCGGTCGACACCGTCGGCTGGCCATCCTCAGTTATCGCGGCCACGCGCACGGCCCAGGAGCCGAGTCTGTCATCGATGACAACACTGGCTGACAACCCTGGCTCACCGCTCACGCTCCCGGCCAGCCGCAGTCCGGACCCGCGCCACACCGCAGCCCGGACCCGCGCCACACCGCAGCCCGGACCCGCGCCACCGCAGTCCGGACCCGCGCCACACCGCAGTCCGGACCCGCGCCACACCGCAGCCCGGACCCGCGCCACACCGCAGTCCGGACCCGCGCCACACCGCAGTCCGGACCCGCGCCACACCGCAGTCCGGACCCGCGCTACACACCAGGCGTTCGTTCACTTGTGGGCGTTAATTCATCTTCTTTTATCTCGCTCCGGTGCAACGCTCGTCGTAATTTATTCCACCAGATGTGCCAAGTAACATCCATGAGCGAACTTAATTTATCATACCCATCATAGATTCAGAACCAGCCTTCGAGCATGTGATCCTGAAGAGATAGGCCATGACAACACCATGAACCGCAGAAAACCCTGACCTCTCAACCGTGCTAATGCGGATGTCACACTGTACCACAGATGACCTGAGAGAATCCCAGTAGTCCAGCCGGTCTGGCCAGGGTAACGATGGTTGCCCGGTAGCAGCCAGCCCGGTAGTTGGTCAGTAACGGCCAGCCCAGCGGTTGGTTGGTAGCGGCCAGCCCGGCAGTTGGTCGGCAGCAGCCAGCCCGGTGGTTGGTCGGTAGCAGCCAGCCCGGCGGTTGGTTGGTAGCAGCCAGCCCGGCGGTTGGTTGGTAGGAGCCAGCCCAGTGGTTGGTCGGTAGCAGCCAGCCCAGCGGTTGGTTGGTTGGTAGGAGCCAGCCCAGCAGTTGGTCAGTAGCGACCAGCCCGGCGGTTGGTTGGTAGCGGCCATTTCGATGAATGCCTTATGAGTTCATCAGGATGGCTTGACATCAGGTGTTGAAATTAGTACAAAAACTGCGTGACGTCAACAAAATATCTGCTTATCGACATATCGATTATGCGTGCCACCTGATGTGGGGAGAGGGTTCACTGAAACGGAACGGATGTAAAAACAACCATTAAAAAAATGCAGCAAAAAGCTCGTCTGGGCACCATTAACCAACCAAATGTTGTCCAATTAAGCGTACCTATGGACACCAATTGTGTGTTGTGATGCGTGCATCTGTCGATAAGGAGTTGGCTGGACAACACAGCCGGTGCATGACAGCCGCCGCACTCGACACGTGCGGGTGGGTGTCACTCGTCACCACGTGCGACCGCCGCACACGACACGTGCGGGTGGGTGTCACTCGTCACCACGTGCGACCGCCGCACACGACACGTGCGGGTGGGTGTCACTCGTCACCACGTGCGGGTGGGTGTCACTCGTCACCACGTGCGACCGCCGCACACGACACGTGCGGGTGGGTGTCACTCGTCACCACGTGCGACCGCCGCACACGACACGTGCGGGTGGGTGTCACTCGTCACCACGTGCGACCGCCGCACACGACACGTGCGGGTGGGTGTCACTCGTCACCACGTGCGGGTGGGTGTCACTCGTCACCACGTGCGACCGCCGCACACGACACGTGCGGGTGGGTGTCACTCGTCACCACGTGCGACCGCCGCACACGACACGTGCGGGTGGGTGTCACTCGTCACCACGTGCGACCGCCGCACACGACACGTGCGGGTGGGTGTCACTCATCACCACGTGCGACCGCCGCACACGACACGTGCGGGTGGGTGTCACTCATCACCACGTGCGACCGCCGCACACGACACGTGCGGGTGGGTGTCACTCGTCACCACGTGCGACCGCCGCACACGACACGTGCGGGTGGGTGTCACTCGTCACCACGTGCGACCGCCGCACACGACACGTGCGGGTGGGTGTCACTCGTCACCACGTGCGACCGCCGCACACGACACGTGCGGGTGGGTGTCACTCGTCACCACGTGCGACCGCCGCACACGACACGTGCGGGTTGGTGTCACTCGTCACCACGTGCGACCGCCGCACACGACACGTGCGGGTGGGTGTCACTCGTCACCACGTGCGACCGCCGCACACGACACGTGCGGGTTGGTGTCACTCGTAACCACGTGCGACCGCCGCACACGACACGTGCGGGTGGGTGTCACTCGTCACCACGTGCGACCGCCGCACACGACACGTGCGGGTGGGTGCCACTCGTCACCACGTGCGATCCGTACCGGGCTCCAGCTGTCCGACTGAAAGCAGGTTCTTTTATGGCGCAGTCGACTGCCAGGTATGGACTCTGTAAGTCCGCCGGTTGTTGGATTCGAACCCACGATCGTACGACCAAGAGTTGAAAGCCGCGCTGACTAGGGCACTGCGGGTCATCCGACCTGTGGTATGCCCGGGTGCATAACTCCCGCCTGCCATCATACAAACGTCATACAGCACTCCACCTGCCCAGAGTTGGCCCGCCACTCATCCCGCTCCAGCCACCAACGCCCATGTCTCGCTCAGTACCCTTCCCCCTCTGGCACTTCTCCACCCGCAAGTGGTGTCATTGTGTCGGCAACAGAAAATGATTAGATGAACCAGGTGTTTAGATGTGCTATTGAAGAATTTGACAGCCTATGTATTTTTTCGTTAATATATATATATAGTATGTGTGTGTGTATAGTATATATTAAGATATATATATATATATATATATATATATATATATATATATATATATATATATATATATGTATATATATAAAAAATATATATATATATATATAATGTCTTGTCCCATGACCAACCAAAAAGTGGTGAACAATGATGGTGTGAAAACATGCAAAATAACTACTTCGCAGTAAGATTTGTCGATCATGAAATGGTAACATAGGTATACAGCTTCCATGGTGTCACTCACGCATTAGCGATATTATCGCGTGGTTCTGGTAGCAGCTAACCAGGATATACACTTTTAGCATAGCAGTGTACATGCCTCAACAGATTTGGCTATATATTTAATAGTTATACATCATGGCTGTGTGAAGCCTTGGGTAAGTGATTTACAGCATGTCTCCCACGCGGTGAAATCCATTCAGAACGTGTGCAGCTGAGCGCTACTCCTTGCGTTGCCAGACCCACAGATGCATGGGTGCAGGTCGGGTAGTGGAGATGGCCTGCCAACGAGAAAACAATGCTACGTTGCCAAGGTGTTACATGAGAAACGATCGACAGCATGCCAACTTCCAGAATATCAAGATTCCATTTTGAGTTGGCCAACTTGAACTGTTGGCCAACTATAAATATAAAATAGAAGTTGGACTTTATACATGGGTGTTATTCCCTTTCATGTCAATTAATTTATAAACAATGTGAGAATGAACATATGAAAATGCAGAATCCAAGGGTCGCAATTGACAACTGAGTGACAATGCAGAAAACATGGAATATTTGCCTTCTCATTTCGCTACTGCTTTTAATGTGCTCAATATCGCGTACCCTCAAATATGCTGATATTTAGGCGGGCTGCAGGTGCGCCAAATGTCCTCGCGTCGTATCGTGGCCGGTACTAGTCCGTGGTTTCTGTGTGTGTGTGTGTGTGGTGCGGGCTGGCGCCTGTGTCCGACATGCTCCTCGGCCGGCGTCTGCCCAGCCCGCTGTGTCGACAGTGTGGCGTAACGCCTCTCCGCACGACTGGCCAGCCTCGCGACGCGTGCGTCAACACCGGCCTCCGACCGCCGGCTGATCACACACGCCGCGGCAGCGTATCAGCTGGCCGGGGGCAGCTGGCCGGGGACAGCTGGCCGGGGGCAGCTGGCCGGGGACAGCTGGCCGGGGGCAGCTGGCCGGGGGCAGCTGGCCGGGGGCAGCTGGCCGGGGGCAGCTGGCCGGGGGCAGCTGGCCGGGGGCAGCTGGCCGGGGCACTGGCCGGGGCAGCTGGCCGGGGGCAGCTGGCCGGGGGCAGTGGCCGGGGGCAGCTGGCCGGGGGCAGCTGGCCGGGGGCAGCTGGCCGGGGGCAGCTGGCCGGGGGCAGCTGGCCGGGGGCAGCTGGCCATCAGTCAGCGACCGGGTGGGTCACTTGGACAGCTAGTGGAGGGGACGAGTGGTCTAGGGGTTAGATGCTCGTCTCACAATCGAAGGATTGTGGGTTCGAATCTCACCTGTCGCTACTCTTCGCCCGCGACCAATCGGCGTGAGAGATTGGCGACGCTATATGACTCAACGGTCGACGTGTCGTAAAACCAATAACCATGACCAGGACAGGTAGTGGAGCAGTTGTGGCGAAAGTAAGTAGCATGGAAGGAAGGAATGAACAGCGAATAAGTAATTGATCGGTAAGAAAGTATCCACGCCGTGACTGAAGAAGCAGAAGAACCTTGGGTTATTTTAATTCGCATTCAACTGCTGTGTCACATAGTAAACATAGTCACATAGCCAACCTCTCACGCCGACTGGTCACGGCTGTATAGTATAGCCAACCTCTCACGCCGACTGGTCACGGCTGTATAGTATAGCCAACCTCTCATGCCGACTGGTCACGGCTGGACTCGGTAACCTCTCGCCAACCTCTCACGCCGACTGGTCACGGCTGGACTCGGTAACCTCTGCCAACCTCTCACGCCGACTGGTCACGGCTGGACTAGGTAACCTGCCAACCTCTCATGCCGACTGGTCACGGCTGGACTCGGTAACCTCTCGCCAACCTCTCACGCCGACTGGTCACGGCTGTATAGTATAGCCAACCTCTCACGCCGACTGGTCACGGCTGGACTCGGTAACCTCTCGCCAACCTCTCACGCCGACTGGTCACGGTTGGATTCTGTAACACCGCCGGTTGTGGAATTAGAATCAGCTATCTCGCGGTAAGGAGTCCGGCGCCCTACCGGGAGTCCAACGCCTTACCGATCGTGCTCCATGTAACAACCTCGATAACAATAGTCAAAAATGCACTGACACCACCTCCATAGAATGTTGCTGCATACGCGCATTTGCAAAAGCAGGTGTTGCTACAGACTGGAGACATTCCTATGCTAAAATGAAATATATATAATTGGTTATTGGTTTTACGACACGTCGACCGTTGAGTCATATAGCGTCGCCAATAAAATATATATAACATTCGGCATTGAGCTTAGGCATCGCGTCTGCCATGGGCGGCTCCAAAGAACAGATGAAATCGACATCAACTTCACCAACGACCTCCACAAGCAGAAGCGAAGCGATATCGTTGGACTTAAGGACTTAAGGTATTCAAACGACAAGACATCCTGGCGATCAAGAGGTATTTCAGCATTCATTTCAACACCACAGACACGGTTCTGGGACATTGATGAGTATTTTCAGTAAACAACGGGTCGGTCAAGCAGGGCGACCAGCCACAAACGCCAGACCGTCAAGGACACCGCTGAGCACAGCGTCTGAGTTGCGGAGGAGGCGGTGGCGCGCGGCACGGGCGACGGTGACGGACGCAAGGAGCCGGCGTCTGAGTTGCGGAGGAGGCGGTGGCGCGCGGCACGGGCGACGGTGACGGACACAAGGAGCCGGCCGGGGCAGAGCCGGCGTCTGAGTTGCGGAGGAGGCGGTGGCGCGCGGCACGGGCGACGGTGGCGGACACAAGGGGCCGGCCGGGGCAGAGCCGGCGTCTGAGTTGCGGAGGAGGCGGTGGCGCGCGGCACGGACGACGGTGACGGACGCAAGGGCCGGCTGGAGCAGAGGCCGCGTCACTAGCGACCCATGACCAACCGCCGACCACCACGCAGACCAGACAGACCTCTTGACCTCAGCCAGGGCGCCGGCTGGAGCAGAGGTCGCGTCACTGGCGACCCATGACCAACCGCCGGCCACCACGCAGACCAGACAGACCTCTTGACCTCAGCCAGGGCGCCGGCTGGAGCAGAGGCCGCGTCACTGGCGACCCATGACCAACCGCCGGCCACCACGCAGACCAGACAGACCTCTTGACCTCAGCCAGGGCGCCGGCTGTGCCTGGCGGCGATGGCGGTGACGTAACCGGCGCAGACAGGCTGCGGCTGCTGTCAGTCCCCATGTCGCCCAATAGTGCCGACCCACCGCAACCAGCCTGCACTTACTGCGCCGCCATCCGACGTCCATCCAGCCGCCTGACATATCTGTTCCTACACCTGTATCCCTAGGCAAGCCACCAGCCGGGCTCCCGTTGGTTGCCTGGAAAACGCGCTGTACTCATAAACTTAATGGCTGATTGATTATTTATGCTCAGTGCACATCGAATGCCGAAGGCAATGCAATGGTGGATCGGCGCTTTAAGGCGTGCCGACTATATGGGCCATTTTATGTCCATGCCAAAGGCCATATAACATGTTCGTAAACAAAGACATTTGTCGTCTTCCAAGATGTTGTTTTCACGTACGATTTGCATAGCTTCTCGGGGGAAAAAATAATTGCATTCGTCAGCAGTGGCAGATACAAACGCAGGCGGTCTCGGCGATTGTGCTGCAAGCTGCCACAACACTGGCATTCGCACTAAGTGCGTAAGCGCTCTGAATTCATTGTGGTGGCTGTAGCACGCATCCTCTGTGCGGGTCACACAGCTGCGTGTAGTGAGCAATGTTCAAACAGCCCATGTAGTCTGCAAGCTAATCACAGCGACAACAAACTCGTAAAATGAGAGCAGGGGCTTAACTGAAAAGCCATAGCCCTGTTCTCAATGTGCTCGCAGCGAATACAATAAAATACCTGCACGGGAATGCACACATCAATCAGCATCATACAAGGCGTGTGAAGGGATTTCCGCACGTCATAACTGTGGGTTCAGCAGCACGATCACCGATTACGTTACATAGCCCGCTCGTCGACGCCGTTCGCCTGCTCCGCGCCTCCCAACGCCGCACCCACGCTCATTGCTCATGTTGCGGTGCGAGGGACGCGGTTATCACGTTGCAGCCGACACGTCGGCAAAACTCAGGTTTGCGCCAGCCGTCCGTTGACGCCACCATCAACATCAGCCGTTTGCACGCAATGTTCCAGGACACGCTTAGGGCAACCTTAGGTAATTTGGAGTTGGATATAGATATAGATATAGATATAGATATAGATATAGATATATATATATTGATATATATATATATAAAAATATAGATATAGATATAGATATAGATATATATATATATATATATATATATATATATATATATATATATATATATAACCATATACATATATACATATATATATATATATATATATATATATATATATATATATATATTAGTATTTACATTTAGATACAAACACTTATTGCTAATACTTGATAATACCCCGCGTCTCGGGGGAATTTGGCGATCAAGGTAGACAGTCAGATCAGATCCGTTGCTTGGCATGGACGAAGTGAGGACACATGGTCGGACAGCCTGTGACGTAGACGGAAGACAAACGCTGATTGGTCACCATTGTTTGTGAGCGCAGTGACACGCCTCGTGCTGTGTACTAGCGCCGCTTCTTTAGCACGGGTGCTGCAATGACGCCAAATTATTGAGTGAAAAATTAATGTTAAATCGAGGTAACTGGCAAGATCGTTTAATCATCAGCGCAAATTGTCATTAGAAGCTGTGGTATCCGTAATAGTGTGGAAAAGCTGTCAGTTAGTTATTAGGGCTTCAGGGCACATCGACTACATCGGTCATGTAGCGCCCAGTGGAAAAGCTGTCACCAGCCGCGCCAGCAATGTCATTCCCGCGCCAGTCTACCAACCAAGCACTCGGTGAAGTATACTCATTATGGTAATTCCGCCCAAATGACTATTTATACTATATTTAAGGGAGGAAGAATGGAAACACAAAATATTGGTTTATCCCATAGGCAGGTCACCATTTGGGCGGGTCACGAATACCACGAGGTGTCACTAGCGGACCCACAGCTTTGGTCGGCGCGATGCGTCCAAGGCAGGCCATTTCCCTGCAGGTGCATCACTGCTCGGAACAAACTACGGGAAGAGGTGCACTCAGACCTCTGCATCCGAGAAGTGCACAGGAGGGCCGCAAATTTATATCATGTACGCCGTTCAACGAACATTCTGATGGATAGCCGCACTCGAACATTCCGGCTGGGGGGGGTGAGTGTCTGTGAATGAGCCGGACCGCAGTTTGGAAAAGCATGTCATTGTCGTCAAAGGAGATTGATTAGCACGAGAAGGCAACAGTGCACTGACACCGTCGTTCCGGGTCAACGACTCAGTTGGGATTCAAGACGGCTGGCTAGTGATTGGCTTTGCGACGCACTGACTGCTCTCCACGTCGCCAATCTCCCACGTTAATTGGTCGCGGACAAAGAGCAGCGACAGTTGAGACTCCAACCCACGATCTTTCTCTGGTGAGCATCCTGGATGTCCATCCTACTTCCAAAACAGACGAGAGGAAACTGACGCGCTTGGAAGCCCCCATTCTACGAAGATCCATTAGAGCGCGAAACACTGCAACAATATCAGTTAATTTTAAGGTTTCAAGCGCGAGGCGGTCGTGCAAGATCTGGACGCCCATTCAGATGAACGTTTGTGCCATATGCAGGGGAGTAGACACGCTCGGACTTCGTTTGTGCCATTTGCACGGCAGTAGACACGCTTAGGCTTCGTTTGTGCCATATACATGGCGGTAGACATGTTCGGGAGTAGACACGCTTGGGCTTCGCGCTCGCTCATAATCGCCGTTGTTCTAAATCTCGATGATGGAGATGTTTTGAAAACAAGAAATGTTCCAATCGTGCATCAACAGATGCTAAGCTAGTTAGCAGGTGTACTGGAAAATATATGCACAACCAAGTCAATAACATGGACCAGCTTGCTGGAAACCCAGTTCTAGAAATGAGGTGGAGCTGTCATCCTAAAAGTGCTCTATTAAAGGTGACCCGAAAAGCTGAATGAAAGCGGCATGTCATGTCTATGAAGTCGGATCTCAACTAGATTTTGTAGTCGGCCGGTCGATTTCATAGAATAATTTTCGTCTGTGCATCGCAGTACACCTTAATCACTATCCTAGCAGTTTTTTTCGACTCGTTTGAAGCATGCTTTCTGTTTATTAAGATATGTCTGCATCGTCAAGTTGCTGGAAGAGCTATGATGTTGCCATACCAAAAGTCGCCAGATGTAGGAACTTCTCGAACTAGCCAAGCATGACAACCGGTGAGAGGCGTGCTCAGTGACCACTGGCGGTGCTGCCAGATGACGCTCAGGTCTGCCAGATGACGCTCAGGTCAGGACGAGCAGGTGCCGCTGAATGTCGGACGCGTGGTGTGTGGTGCTACGATCCTGTGCTCCGATGCGGTCCACGGATGTGCTGCTACACGCCGCTGCAGTCTCCGGCTACCTCGCCGGCCCCGGAGTACGGGCCAGCACTGAGTGGTGTCACACGACATTGGCGGGCCCCAGAGGCTGTGTTGTGGGGCCGTCACTTCTGCCTCGGGTCGTCTGGGGGCCACAGATATTCGACTGGCCCTAGGGAACGCTCTCCTGCGCCTCCATGCCTCCAGCTATAAATGCCATTTCCCAAAAACGTGGAGCCCTACAGCAAAATTTTACTGTTACCCCTCTGCTCAAAACATGAACATGGAGGCCATTTTATCAGGAGCCTCATTGTGATGGATAGGGCCATACTCAGTGGGATGTTCGGTGCGGTGTGGGGAATCTGGGTGCTTAGCCCCTAACTGGCCATACATTGGGTCCGTAACCGACAGTTCGTTGGTTAGTTATTATCCCTACCACATAACGGAAAACACAGTTTGTTGGTTAGTTATTTATTTGTGTCCTAGGGCACATCAGCAAAAAAAAGAAGTGAAACTAAAAAAGCCAAAATAAGCAGACAGATAAAAATACCTCAACACAACAAAATCTCATGCAAGAGGCCACTCCGCACGACGTCATTAAGGTCAACCTGAGCATCCGCAGCCGTGTAGCAACACATGGCACATGTTCTAGTCCCGGCCAAGGCATGGTTTGACAGCGAGGTCCCCTGAGCATCCGCAGCCGTGTAGCAACACATGGCACATGTTCTAGTCCCGGCCAAGGCATGGTTTGACAGCGAGGTCCCCTAAG
Organism: Ashinkailepas kermadecensis; assembly: GCA_034440615.1. Lineage (NCBI taxonomy): Eukaryota > Metazoa > Arthropoda > Thecostraca > Neolepadidae > Ashinkailepas > Ashinkailepas kermadecensis. Next base: position 15,264 of record JAOTOM010004323.1, on the reverse strand, counting down.
CATCCGCAGCCGTGTAGCAACACATGGCACATGTTCTAGTCCCGGCCAAGGCATGGTTTGACACAGGTCAGCCGAGCATCCGCAGCCGTAGCAACACATGGCACATGTTCTAGTCCCGGCCAAGGCATGGTTTGACAGCGAGGTCCCAAGCATCCGCAGCCGTACAACACATGGCACATGTTAGTCCCGGCCAAGGCATGGTTTGACAGCGAGGTCAGCCTGAGCATCCGCAGCCGTGTAGCAACACATGGCACATGTTCTAGTCCCGGCCAAGGCATGGTTTGACAGCGAGGTCCCCTGAGCATCAGCAGCCGTGGAGCGACACATGGCACATGTTCTAGTCCCGGCCAAGGCATGGTTTGACAGCGAGGTCCCCTGAGCATCAGCAGCCGTGGAGCGACACTTGACACGTGTCCTGGCGCTGGCCAAGACATGGTTTGACGGTGTCCGTCTCAAATATCACGACCTGTGGCCGGCAGATTAGCCCATCAGCCACAGCCCGAGTTCACGACTATTTTGCAGGGCCTCATTGGCGCAACATGGGCCAGCACTTGGTGCACGCGTGCACAGTAATCACAATGCATTGTAGTAACAATGGCTCGTCAAAGTGCTATCGACGCAGTGTATCTGAAGCGGGCGCCAAGTGACATGTCTGCAGGCGTCTGCCCAAAAGGTGCAATACCCAATAACGAATATATCAGTAACACCTCTATCAGCGCCGCATCCTGGAAGGTGTCACGTGCAGACTGCCTTCTGAATGTCATGGGCTCACAATAGGCACAATGGCCGGACACGGGAATTTTTATGTTGAAATAATCAATGGGAGCGGCACGTTTTTACCGCCAAACATGGAGTGCCCTTTGTGCTTGTGGTCAACGTGCGCAGCCAGATGAAGTGAGATACAGAATAATTGACTTCGAAAGCAGCATTTTCATGTCAACTCTGCCCCGTGCAGAAGTGGTCGATGCAACCCCACCGCACCCCACACCTCCCTAAAGTGTTTGCTTCACAACCAGGGGAAAACGGCACGCGTCCGCTTCGTGTAGCTAATGGAACATCCTTCTCCGACCTCATGACGTAGAAATTGAAAATATAGCATGCCGGTGAGCTGTGCTGTCATAAAGTAGAATATATAATGGCGCATTAGCTGAACTCGCGAGTTATCGGCAATTGAGCTGACGCATTGCATCCAAACGGTGAATAACAGATGTGGTAGGGTGACTGACAACTCAGCTGACGTGTCTACAACAGTCATTGACCTTTCCAGGCCAGGGTCATTCGAGGGCACCAACTGAACTTGACCGCAAACGATCTTGTTCTGCTTACGAGTCATTCTGTGGTTAATTGAATGCTGAAACGGAACTTGCGTCCAGTTCACTCCTGTGTGCAAGACAGTGGTGTTTTCGAGCACGACGTCAGAACCTTCCAAACCGAGGTGACCACCTTGACCTCATCTGAACCCTGATCTATGTGCCAATATTAAACACATGGCACACTGCTAGGATCCCCAGGTGCTGAGGAACGCTATAGTAAACAGTTCAAGCCGGTATCTGTCATTGCTCTTACGCAGATAACGATTAAGAGCGACATTTTTCGTGACTAACTTACAGAACCTCATCAGCAAGATCTCACATGGCCTCCGTTCATGCAGGACGGGTGGCACGCCGCCCGCGGTACCAAGTGTAGAGTAAGCTGCCCACGAGACAGAATCTCGCCGCAAATCCCCCTTTTTGAACAAGGATCGAGAGTACTTCAGGATAAACATGGTGATGAAAGTTGGAAAGCGGAAAGTCCGTCAATGAAAGCTCGTGATCTCAACACGGAAAGGGAAGGCCTGTTTCTGAGTGATGAAATTATATCTTGAAATGCTGTGTCACAACCAGATGTGGAACTTCTCATAAATCAGGAGTTGGGGGGGAGCAATTGTCCGCAAGACTTACTGGACATCGGGAAACCACCATGAAACTCAAATTAAATAACGTCGTCAACAATTATGGCATGGTATTCAAAAGATCCTTCATTCTAGACGCAACAAGCAAGTGGAGCCATTGCTCACACCACACCCCTGGCAGCCATAAAAACACGGATTACAGATCCATTCGGAATGTCCGGCCCACTTCCGGCCCATTCTAACGGGCCACAATTTGGAGACGTCGTGCACACGCGAACTCGGCTGGCAATATCAAAGTTCAATACACATCCATTTATAATTCAAAAGGATCCTGGATGTTCTTGAGACCATCACAATGCTATCACACATCACTTTGTTCAGCACTATCCACTGTACCTACAACACATAATTTTTGGGGCTCTTTGAAAGCGATTCTACTGAACTCAACCACAGCATTGCTATACATATAGACATAGGCATAATGAAATACTGCTATACGTAACACAAGCCACTAAAACTGCAGGTTGCAGAGGGGCTGCACTTGTTCGAACGCTCATCCAAAGGAGTCGCTTCGCCCAAGTGCAAAGACAAAGTGGAGTGTCCGCGGAACTCGGCCAGATCTTCGCACCGAAGCAGTAACACTATCCGCTTACCACGTACGTCAAGCAGTTACACTACACTACTACACCAAGGTTATACATCACTACCCACACTAGGCGGGTCTGTTATGCCCATTTTTTGGTGAATAAATGCATGAATTTTCTAATTACATGGCATGACATACGATTCTTCTTTGTGTGCAAACTTGAATACAAACTTTCCCTTCGTCGATGGCGAATTCAGTACCTTATTCGCGCCCCATAGTACCTTCCATGTTTCGGAATCGACTGCCACGTGACATGTCCGGGCTCCACCTCGCCGGTTGGCACATTGTCCAGTAGTGGACGTCGGGCGACTCGGTGCGGGCTGGTCTGGGGGCCCTCTCTCCCTCGTTAGTGACGCCACGCCTAACCCGTCGGCACACTGCACGCACGTGACATGTCCGGGCTCCACCTCGCCGGTTGGCACATTGTCCAGTAGTGGACGTCGGGCGACTCGGTGCGGGCTGGTCTGGGGCCCTCTCTCCCTCGTTAGTGACGCCACGCCTAACCCGTCGGCACACTGCACGCACGTGACATGTCCGGGCTCCACCTGGCCGGTTGGCACATTGTCCAGTAGTGGACGTCGGGCGACTCGGTGCGGGCTGGTCTGGGGCCCTCTCTCCCTCGTTAGTGACGCCACGCCTAACCCGTCGGCACACTGCACGCACGCACGCCCAGATGTGGTGGTGGTGTACTGGTGTTTTAAGGCGCGCCGACTACCAACATTTTGCGCCCATGCGCCCATGCCCACACACGCCCAGAGAGTGCGCCGCCACGCCCCATGTCCGTGCCAGCGGCGCAGGTCGACAGCCAGTAGGCGAGCGTCGACTGCCCGATCAGAGGAGCGTCGCGTTGTGCGGAGGTCAGTACGTTGCCAGCGTGCTGCGTGCCGGCCGGCCGGCCGGCTCCGTGTCAGGCACCGTGACTGGTGTGATGTGTGACCGGCGCGTTCCCAGCCTGGCGCTGCAAGTGTGGTCCGCTGGGGTGGTGCTCCACTGACCCCGGCATGGTGTCACGCCGTGCCGCACCGCACACAGACGACCCGACCTGGCCGGAGCCGCTCCCATCGGGTCACTGCCGCACCACACACAGACGGCCCGGAGCCGCTCCCATCGGGTATGCCGCACCGAAAGACCCGCCTCGCCGGAGCCTCCGGGTCACTGCCGCACCACACACAGACGGCCCGGAGCCGCTCCCATCGGGTCACTGCCGCACCACACACAGACGGCCCGGAGCCGCTCACATTGGGTCACTGCCGCACCACACACAGACGGCCCGACCTGGCCGGAGCCGCTCACATTGGGTCACTGCCGCACCACACACAGACGGCCCGGAGCCGCTCACATTGGGTCACTGCCGCACCACACACAGACGGCCCGAGCCGCTCCATTGGGAGCCGCAAAGACGCCGGAGCCGCTCCCATCGGGTCACTGCCGCACCACAGAGACGACCCGACCTGGCCGGAGCCGCTCACATTGGGTCACTGCCGCACCACACACAGACGGCCCGGAGCCCACACAAGGCCCGGAGCCGCTCACATTGGGTCACTGCCGCACCACACACAGACGGCCCGGAGCCGCTCCCATCGGGTCACTGCCGCACCACACACAGACGGCCCGGAGCCGCTCACATCGGGTCACTGCCGCACCACACACAGACGGCCCGGAGCCGCTCCCATCGGGTCACTGCCGCACCACAGACACCCGGGGCAGCAGCACCGCAGCCACCTGGGGCCGCAGGTCAGCACCAGAATACACCGACGCCAACAACTGCACATTGCCCACACATACGCTCAATGGCCATGGACGCCACGCTTTGACATGCTTCCAGCACATGCTAGTTTTCATGGCAGTTTGCAGCTTTGGAGTGCACACGCTAAGAAATGTATATTTGTGTCAATAAAATTAATACAATGGTTAAGGTTAGAGTCATGAGCTGATACAATTTAAGCTTTCACTAATAAGCCAGAATAACAGGCAAGTAGAAGAGATTGTTGTTTGGCAACAACTGTTTTCTCCAAATTAACATTGAAGGAAACGGTGGGCAATATACCCCGCTCCCTCGCATACCCCATCCCCTTGTAAGGATCGCGGCACATCCAACACCGCAGCATTGGATTTCACCTTGAATTTTCTGGTCAACCGCTAAAATATTGGTTGAAATAGCTGCCAGTAATTACACCAACCATAGACACTGCACCCAAAGCGCACCGCATAACAGTTCTCATTGGTGTAATACTTGAAGCTAATTCATTAAATAACACTGAGAATCCCATCCAACACATTGCAATGCATCGCTGAAGAAATAGCAGCATTCGCCGTTGTCTTCACACTGGGCCGCACGTGTCGCCAAGTAACAAACGTACCGCCAGGTCACGCAAGTGTCGCCAGATAACACGAGTGGCATCCAACATTAAACACACCTGCGTGATTTCCACCTACCCAACACTCGGAACGGTAAAATCACGAGCTGGTGAGGGTAACTGCCACAAAGCACGGCAGCCGGACACCTCCCCTGCGGGGAGACATACCTACCTCGCCGTACATGCAAACCTAACGTAATCACACCCGTGATATCCTCTTTTCCATCTTAAATATGCGACCACTTGCGTTATCAATCGGTTTCTCGCACGTGTACTCTGACAGAAAGGTTCCCGAGAGGTACGTACGGTCATTATGGTTCGGCACGCCTTAAATTCCATATATAACTGCCACCTTCTCCGAACCAATCGAATTGAAGGTGTTCCGCATTTCCTCGCGGTAGTTCCACGCCGCATCAAAGGCGCTGCAAGTGGGAAGCCGCACCCAAACACTCGTGCCCTCCGATGCGAGTTGTGCGGTGGCCGGGCCAGTCCCGACAGTCGGCGGCGGTGGTCGGGCCAGTCCCGACAGTCGGCGGTGACCGGGCCAGTCCCGACAGTCGTCGGCGGTGACCGGGCCAGTCCCGACAGTCGGCGGTGACCGGGCCAGTCCCGACAGTCGTCGGCGGTGGCCGGGCCAGTCCCGACAGTCGGCGGGGTGACCGGGCCAGTCCCGACAGTCGGCGGTGGTGGCCGGGCCAGTCCCGACAGTCGGCGGTGACCGGGCCAGTCCTGACAGCCGGCGGTGGCCGGGCCAGTCCCGACAGTCGGCGGTGGTGGCCGGGCCAGTCCCGACAGTCGGCGGTGACCGGGCCAGTCCCGACAGTCGGCGGTGGTGGCCGGGCCAGTCCCGACAGTCGGCGGTGACCGGGCCAGTCCCGACAGTCGGCGGTGGTGACCGGGCCAGTCCCGACAGTCGGCGGCGGTGGCCGGGCCAGTCCCGACAGTCGGCGGCGGTGGCCGGGCCAGTCCCGACAGTCGGCGGTGGTGACCGGGCCAGTCCCGACAGTCGGCGGTGGTGGTCGGGCCAGTCCCGACAGTCGGTGGTGACCGGGCCAGTCCCGACAGTCGGCGGTGGTGACCGGGCCAATCCCGACAGTCGGCGGTGGTGGCGGGCCAGTCCCGACAGTCGGCGGCGGTGGTCGGGCCAGTCCCGACAGTCGGCGGTGGTGACCGGGCCAGTCCCGACAGTCGGCGGCGGTGGTCGGGCCAGTCCCGACAGTCGGCGGCGGTGGTCGGGCCAGTCCCGACAGTCGGCGGTGGTGACCGGGCCAGTCCCGACAGTCGGCGGTGGTGGTCGGGCCAGTCCCGACAGTCGGCGGTGACCGGGCCAGTCCCGACAGTCGGCGGTGGTGGTCGGGCCAGTCCCGACAGTCGGCGGTGACCGGGCCAGTCCCGACAGTCGGCGGTGGTGACCGGGCCAGTCCCGACAGTCGGCGGTGACCGGCCAGTCCCGACAGTCGGCGGCGGTGACCGGGCCAGTCCCGACAGTCGGCGGTGGTGGTCGGGCCAGTCCCGACAGTCGGCGGTGACCGGGCCAGTCCCGACAGTCGGCGGTGGTGACCGGGCCAGTCCCGACAGTCGGCGGTGACCGGGCCAGTCCCGACAGTCGGCGGCGGTGGCCGGGCCAGTCCCGACAGTCGACGGCGGTGGCCGGGCCAGTCCCGACAGTCGGCGGTGGTGACCGGGCCAGTCCCGACAGTCGGCGGCGGTGGCCGGGCCAGTCCCGACAGTCGACGGCGGTGGCCGGGCCAGTCCCGACAGTCGGCGGCGGTGGTGACCGGGCCAGTCCCGACAGTCGGGTGGTGGCCGGGCCAGTCCCGACAGTCGGCGGCCCCGCCGGTGTGCCCGTGCCCGGACCACCCAGCGGGGCCGGCCGCGGCGCCCTCTGACGACCCGACACGACCCGGCCACACCGCAGCCGACGCAGCGCCGAGCCTTTGTCGCGCCGCCCGCAACAAGGCGTGCAAGCCAACAAACAGCTGACGCAACCGGCTGTCGGCACGCCCTCAGCACATCAGCAGACACGCCGACAAGTGTTGCCGAAGCTGCGCCGCGCGCTCGTGCCGGCGAGATGCGGAGCAGGCGCCACGGAAGACCTGCCCCGTCCCCGGCCCGCCTCAAGCTGCACTCTGTGCACCGGCGAAGTAGCGTGCTGTCGCCGCAGAGCGCACGGCAAAACACCACACGAGTCGGCTGTGAGTGGGCGCGCGATGCAGCAAATCCAGCCAGGCGCGACATACTGATGACGGGAGAAAGCGGTCGAGCAGCGTTCACAAAACATGAACGACGCCAGCTCGATCGGAATAGAGCATCAGATCGGCACAGCTGAGTGCAGTCGACACGATAGTCAGTGGCCGCCCGCCGTTCCAGAGGCTGTTCCACCGGTTGTTCCACCGGCCGTTCGATCGTCTGCTCCACCGTCTGTTCCACCGTCTGCTTCACCGTCTGTTTCATCGGCTGTTCCACCGTCTGCTCCACTGCCTGTTCCACCGGCTGTTCCACCGGCCGTTCCACCGTCTGCTTCACCGTCTGTTTCATCGGCTGTTCCACCGGCAGTTCCATCGGCTGTTCCACCGGCTACGGCGACGTTATCGGTTGATACACGGCACAGCGATACACCGGCAACTCGCAAAACCAAAACTGCAGTCGTGCTGCGAGCGTCGTGTGAGAGCGCAGTTTGTGTCCGTGTTCGTATTCGTGTATTGCATTCGCATTCCCATCAGAGCAGAGATTTTAAGCGACCGTGTCAACACACTAAAACAATGCAATGGTAAAATGGTGGTGAGATATCACATCGGTAGCATCGCAATCAGGGCATCGCTCGCTATCAAAACACACCAATCAGAACATCTCTCGCTATCAAAACACATCAATCACAATCTCGCAACAATCTGGTGACACTAATTTTACAAGAAGACATATTAGAGTTGCTGGCTTCGTGAAGCACATGTAGTCCGTTGCAATGGAGAGCCGACTACAGCCGCGCTGTTCCCGGGCACGCGGCGCCACCCAGGGTGTACCGACGGCCCAGGGTGTACCGGCGGCAGAGGGTGTACCGGCGGCCCAGTGTGTACCGACGGCCCAGGGCGTACCGGCGGCAGAGGGTGTACCGGCGGCCCAGGGTGTACCGACGACTCATGGGGCACCGACGGTCCAGGGTGTGCCGCCGTCCAGGGTGTACCGCCGTCCAGGGTGTACCGGCGGCAGAGGGTGTACCGACAGTCCAGGGCGTACCGACGGTCCAGGGCGTACCGACGGCTCAGGGGGCACCGACGGTCCAGGGTGTGCCGACGGCCGGCGACCCCGCTGTCCCCGGGCAACGCGCCGCCGTCCAGGGTGTACCGCCGTCCAGAGTGTACCGACGGCCCAAGGTGTACTGACGGCCCGCAGCAGTGATCTCCCGGCCAGACCAGGGCGGACTGCTTCTGCAGCGTATTCGCGCCCATGCACGCCTGACGAGATCGCCGGCGACGGGCCTGTCTACTGAAGTGCAGACCCGCCCGACCAGAAGCGCCCGGACAGGTGGGCCGCCAGCTGAACTACCGGAGCGGACCGACGGTGGGCGACAGGCCGGCCACATCAGGCTACCAGCGGGGGACCTCCGCCTCCTGACTCACACCCAACACCGGAGCGGACCGACGGTGGGCGACAGACCGGTCACATCAGGCTACCAGCGGGGGACCTCCGCCCCTGACTCACACCCAACACCGGAGCGGACCGACGGTGGGCGACAGGCCGGCCACATCAGGCTACCAGCGGGGGACCTCCGCCCCTGACTCACACCCAACACCGGAGCGGACCGACGGTGGGCGACAGGCCGCTCACATCAGGCTACCAGCGGGGGACCTCCGCCTCTGACTCACACCCAACACCGGAGCGGACCGACGGTGGGAGACAGACCGGCCACATCAGGCTACCAGCGGGGGACCTCCGCCTCCTGACTCACACCCAACACCGGAGCGGACCGACGGTGGGAGACAGGCCGCTCACATCAGGCTACCAGCGGGGGACCTCCGCCCCTGACACACACCCAACACCGGAGCGGACCGACGGTGGGAGACAGGCCGCTCACATCAGGCTACCAGCGGGGGACCTCCGCCCCTGACACACACCCAACACCGGAGCGGACCGACGGTGGGCGATAGGCCGGCCACATCAGGCTACGACAGACCTGTCACATCAGGCTACCAGCGGGGGACCTCCGCCCCTGACTCACACCCAACACCGGAGCGGACCGACGGTGGGAGACAGGCCGGCCACATCAGGCTACGACAGACCGGTCACATCAGGCTACCAGCGGGGGACCTCCGCCCCTGACACACACCCAACACCGGAGCGGACCGACGGTGGGAGACAGACCGGCCACATCAGGCTACGACAGATCTGTCACATCAGGCTACCAGCGGGGGACCTCCGCCCCTGACACACACCCAACACCGGAGCGGACCGACGGTGGGCCGACAGGCCGCTCACATCAGGCTACCAGCGGGGGACCTCCGCCCCCTGACACACACCCAACACCGGAGCGGACCGACGGTGGGCGACAGGCCGGCCACATCAGGCTACCAGCGGGGGACCTCCGCCCCTGACTCACACCCAACACCGGAGCGGACCGACGGTGGGCGACAGGCCGCTCACATCAGGCTACCAGCGGGGGACCTCCGCCTCTGACTCACACCCAACACCGGAGCGGACCGACGGTGGGAGACAGACCGGCCACATCAGGCTACCAGCGGGGGACCTCCGCCTCTGACTCACACCCAACACCTGAGCGGACCGACGGTGGGAGACAGGCCGGCCACATCAGGCTACGACAGACCGGTCACATCAGGCTACCAGCGGGGGACCTCCGCCCCTGACACACACCCGACACCGGAGCGGACCGACGGTGGGAGACAGACCGGCCACATCAGGCTACCAGCGGGGACCTCCGCCCCTGACTCACACCCAACACCGGAGCGGACCGATGGTGGGCGAAACAGACCGGTCACATCAGGCTACCAGCGGGGGACCTCCGCCCCTGACACACACCCAACACCGGAGCGGACCGACGGTGGGCGATAGACCGGCCACATCAGGCTACGACAGATCTGTCACATCAGGCTACCAGCGGGGGACCTCCGCCCCTGACTCACACCCAACACCGGAGCGGACCGACGGTGGGGAGACAGGCCGGCCACAATGGCCAGCGTTGGAAAAATGGCCATTTTTTGGACATTTGGCTGTCCAAAGAATTATACACTCCCAAAAATATCCACTCCTTGGGCTGCCAACTACCAGATGAAGAGCTAATCCATAACAAGAAATCCCAACTAGTTCTGCCACTATCAAATAATGATAATTGTTAACATAGCCCACAGAGCAGCACGCTCAATGGACTATATGGTGATCTTTGGCTAGTAGTGAGAATGAGATCCACCAGTTCTAATAATCTTCATCTTGTGTAATCATTTTGGATCCTTGGCATGTCAACTTGGCAAGATTATTGAGAATAATGTACATTTGTTATTTCAGCTGATCACCAGGGCTGCAGAAACATTCAAAGAGAATGCAAGGAAAAGAACAGAAGATGAGATGCCTGTTAGACTTAAAGAATGACAGGATACCAGCAGAATGGAAGTTAAAGTTGGGATCACTATGCATATGACCATAACAGCGAATATATAAAAATATAATGGTGCAAGTCAAGTGTATAGTGGTGCAAGTGTAATTGCCTAGTACAAGTGAATAAACAAACATACATGCCTTCATTCACTTACTTTCCATTCACCAAAATGCCCTGACCAGAAGTGCTCAGAAGAATGCAAGACCAAAACTAGAAAGAGAACTGGAGTAGGCAGTACACAACTCGCAACTAGATAGGCATAAAGGGAATGATTTTCTGAATATCTCAGTAGGTGCAAGTCATGCTTTGGCATGGCAGTTTTTTATGAGGTGGGAGGCAAAAAAACAACAAAATTGTACTCCGTGTCCAATGGGATGGGTGCACCCAACAATATCCTGAAACACTTCATAAGTGCACAATCAATGTGCATGAATGCATGCTTAGGTGCACTGGAGTGACACCAAACCCATAGGAGTAAAAAATAATGTATTCCGACACCAAAATAAGCAGACTAGCCCTTGACTCCAAAGCATTTGTCTGCTGAAAATGATTGTTTTCAGCAGCCTTCAAAATTTAAAAAATCAAACAATTCTGTCCAAACAAGAACAAAGTCAGAACGCTTCATCCATTACAGGGCCACCCATTAATGAAGACCCTAGGTAGGTATGCCACTGGGTGCATATGCACTTGCATGTTGATGTGGATGCAGATGCACCTAGGTAAAACTTACCTACCTATATTTGCACCAAGTACCTACCTAGTAGGTAGGTACGTACTAGGTAACCTACCTACATCCATGCAATGTATCTATAGGTAAGGCATCGCAATATTATCATAGTTCACCCTTTGACACCAACGGCAATGAGAGGCATTCAATTTGAACAATTCAATTGAGCCTAATTTCTTAGGTAGGACGACACCCACCGACGGGTCGACACCACACCACAGCAATTACTACTCTCACTTAAGGGCCTTGAGTCTCACTTCCCGCCTACCGGTCCATCAATCATCCAAATACCTACATCCTAACACCAGCGCACTGCACAACTAAATTTGCCACAAGATATCATCTCTGGACTTCCGAATTCAAAACATGAAGTAATCCCTCTTCCAATGAAGGAAGCTTGCATGCGTCGCCTGGCTAGTAAAGAAAACTACCACTCTCCGGGACGGATTGGAAAATTAGAGGCTCTTGGCCGGGGGTGAATCATGCCTCTCCAGCTCCCACTCTTTCGGGAGATTTTTAAACCACTCCGAAGAAAGGCAATTAATAATTGGCCTTTGAATTCTTCCTGAAAGATTGGCATGTTCTACATCAGCTTACGGAAAAGAAAAGGAGTATTTCTGAGTTTTGAAGCAATCGCAGCCGATCTAAATAAAATATATCAGGTAAAATTTACGCGTGAAAATTAGCCAGATCCGTCCAAGACATTCTCCAAACATGTTAAGACTTTGTGGCAAAATAGACCACCAGATAACCAGAAATTTCGGTGTCTTTTGATTTCATGACATACATCGCTTCAGAGCGCCACATATTCGTGACACAAATACTGTTTATGCCACTCGGACACAGATAGTCTACAACTCCGCAAAAATAAAATTTGACTGTGTGGATTTAATCTGCGTGGCCCAGAGTTAAGATACTAAAGTACAGAGTTAAGATAATTGAAGAAAACAATTACTCCTTGAATTTTGTCGGGGGGATTTATTTTATCACAATTTATTTTTTAGCCTTTTCTGTAGGTCATACCCCATTGTTTTCTTTTTTTTTTTTTTTTTTTTTTCGGGGGGGGTGCGCTCCAGCATTTTAGTCCAATAAAAAAGGGAGACGCTTGAGCCGACCAATCAGCATTTGACGACCTCCGTCGATCGTGATAATAGTAAACAAACAAATTTTGTCTTTAGTGCGGCGAAACCGGTGACATCCACACGAATATCAATTTTTTTCCCCTGTTAACGGTGACATTGTGATAAAATTAGTATATTAAAAAAAAAAAAAAAAAAAAAAAATTTTTTTTTTAAAAATTTTTAAAAAAAAATTGAACAATATATGAATAATAGCTTCCACAAGTTTTGCCCTACGGCCTTTACTATTGCCACGATCGGCGGAGGTCGTCAAACGCTGATTGGTCGGCTGAAGTTTATATAATTGATGGTCGGCTCAAGCGTCTCCCTTTTTGGGAAGCAGAGCGCTCTACCTGGTGTTCTATAGTCTTGGTTCCTCGACGGCTATGCAAATTGTCCATATCCGCCGCACTAAATACCATTAACCACAATTGCCGTATTATTCCGCCGCGTGGTGGTTACTTCCCTTGGTTACTTCCTTCCATTGCGTTTCGATCAGGTGAGGTAAGGTTGGGTCCATTGTTCTTTCGGTTTTTGTCTGGTTGCGAATTACAAGAAAATATGGTGCTGTAGTTTCTCATTCCTTGGACTTTGTTTTTTAATGCAATGTTTATGAATGTGCTGAACATGATTTGACCACTCGTCTCCTCTGCAAATGCATGCTTTTCACTTGCGAGGGAAAATAACACCCAAAAAGGGCTTGAAGTTGGGTAATTACTAATATAGCTTAAAAAGTAGTGTTCACAATAACAAAAGAAGATGGGGCATAGCCTAACTTCACCTCCCATAACTTTCCATGCATGAAATTCTTTTCTTTCCAAATTTCCAAACAATTTTGTTTCTCAAATTTAAAAAGGAAAGACCCAATACATGATAGCCTGAAATGTTTTTGAATAAAAAAAGAACTTTTTTTTTGACAAATTTCCCCCACATTTTTATCAAAACCTATCAAAGCCTAACCTAACATAACCTAACCAAACTTTACCCCTTCTTTGTATGCTTCATGGAGGTAAAATATGTAAATTTGTGTTTTAAGGTGTTTTATGAAATCTTGGCATTTTCATTCAAATGCAATGTTAACCAATGTGACTAAGATGATGGGAGCACTATTTTTGTGCAAATGCTTACTTCTCAGATTGTGAGCAAAATAACACCAATAATGGGCTATGAGTTATGTAGCATGGCATAAAAAGAAATGTTAAAAAAATAAAATATATGCAACATAACCTATCCTAACCTCCCCTTGGAGAAAAAGTATATAAAAAATAAAACTGCAAAGAAATTTGTTCTATGAAAAAATTTAAAATTTAAAAACCTAACCAAACTTAACCTGACCTAACATTAGCTGCTTTTGAAGACAAAAAATAACTTCAATTCTTAAAAGAATCCAAAAAATTTCCAACATAAAAAACTGAACTAACCTAACCTAACCAAACCTAACTCATTTGCTTGCTTCATGGAGGAAAATGTGTATAAAAACTTGTCTTGTTGCCACCTTAAAGCATAATAATACCAGTAAAAGGTGTATAAAACTTGCCTTGTTGTTAGTTTATACTGCAATAACACCCAAACTTCTCAGCTATGCTGTGGACAAATCTTGCCAAGATTCTTGGCACTGCTGCTAACAGCACCACAGCAAAATTATGGGCTGGTAGGTTTTTGGGAGTACCATGTTTATGAAGGTGACTTAGATGATGAAACCACTTGTTTTCTGCGCAAATGCTTACTTTTCAGGTTGTGAGCAAAATAATGCCCAAAAGGCTTTGAGTTAGGCAACATAGCATACAATAATTGGAGGGTGTTTTATTCTTCATTCCAAGGAAACATCCACTGCATTTTAGGAAATGTATACTCTCCATTACTTAGTGTTTCTAGGGTATACACCATATTTTGGCAAATCCCAAAATTATACCCTCCATTATTTGGTGCTTCTCAAGGTTATACCCTCCATATTTTGGCTAGCCCAAAAATTATACACTCTGAGTCCAAGACTGAGAAGTGAAAATCCAACACTGTCCCCCCCTTTTTTTTTTTTTTTTTTTTTTTTTTTTTTTTTTTTTTTTTTTTTTTTTTTTTGGTTGTTTCACTCCAACCAATTTTAAAACCTCCCCCCCCCCTCTCTTCCTTTTTGTTTTTTTTTTTTTTTTTACCAAAACTCCTACCCCCCATCCAAAATAAAAAAAAATAAAATAAATTTTTTTTTAATTTTGATATTTATTTATTCAACCCCAACCAACAGGATTGGGGGTGTGGGGGGGGGCCCCCACCCCCCCCCTCCCCTTCGTGTTTCTCCAAACCACCCCCATTTTTTTGGTTTTTTTTGCGGTGGGGGTTCCCTTTCGTTTTGGAGGGGTATATATTTTTTTTAAAAACCCGGGTTTCGGGGGGTTAAAAGGGAACATATGAACCCATATGACAACAAACGATCACGCGATTAAATGATACATGCCGGCTGATTATAAGAAATTGGAATAAAATCGAAGACAACGAACAGAAAACTCGATAAACTACAAGTAACTACAGAATGAAAACAAATGTACTAGAAAAAAAAACTTGATATCAAAATAGACTGTTGCGTTGTGCTTAGCCGAGCAGGTATCGCGGACAATGGTGAGTGAGAGTATTGGCAGACTTACAAACTAGAAATATGCTAAAGGATCCCAATTATAAGACTAAATAGCCTTTAAGGTTGTATTCATTCCCTCTTAATAAGAAAATGTGAAATGTGATGGTTAAATCGTATTTCAGACAGCCCTACCAGCTTTACTGCTGCTGGAAGAAAATGAACGAATATTTGGAAGTACCTAGTACAGTAGTCCAGTCATCCACTTGATCTATAGAAACCACGGGGATTTCGATCTGAATTTCCTGAAAAAGGCGGGAAACTGCTTTCGAACTAGATATACCTTGAGCTGTATTA